>KN481745.1:0-12005 GCA_000787095.1 Periophthalmodon schlosseri | reverse complement strand
TGTGTGTGTGTGTGTGTTTATGTGTTTGAATCTACTGTTTGCAATGGAGTTGTTTCACTTTAAATTTAACTACTGAGTAACATTTTCACATGTACACATAGGGATTAAATAAATATGAATATACTTAGGACATTTTATATCAACCCATGCCTTTTAGGAAACATGCACTAAATACTTTGTCAACATATCCCAGCAGTATTATTGTGACATCTGCATATTTTAAGCCATATTATGAGATACGTTTGTGAATGTGTTGCTAATTGAAGCATTAAACATGCCTTTAGTCAAAG
This sequence comes from Periophthalmodon schlosseri, assembly GCA_000787095.1. Lineage (NCBI taxonomy): Eukaryota > Metazoa > Chordata > Actinopteri > Gobiiformes > Gobiidae > Periophthalmodon > Periophthalmodon schlosseri. The sequence continues at coordinate 11,715 of KN481745.1, read as the reverse complement.
TTTGTACAAAAACATGGGGCAAATGTGGACTGACTGAAGTCTTTGGTTAACATTCCCTAATAGGCTACCTTTTCATTGCTTTATTTATTGTTTTGTTTTCACAACTGAAATACTTACTTAATTTATGTCTTATGAAATTGTTATTTATTATTGCTATTTATTTATGTTACCACAATGCTTATTTATTCACATGTGATGTTGCACACGAGTTGACACATTTCTTTTTATCTGGTTGTTATACTTAACATATGATAACATAACACAATAACATATTAATTATTATCTTGAGAATATAAAGCATTTTATGACTTGCATTTTGCATCACTTTGCAATTTTGTGCAAATTCTGTAATAAACCGCAAGATGGCGCTATTGTCTTCATTATATATAGGCCTATTCATACGTGTTGGAGTATAGCTGTTCGGATTTGTTTAATCTCTCATCTTGGTAGCCAACCTTTGACTGGGACTTTAACTGCCAATTCAAAGTCCAGTACTTCTTTGGAAGTGGTGAGCTCTTGATAAACACTCAGTGATGGTTACATAACTAGCCCAGTATCTGTAGGCCATAGGTTATGTTAAAACCATATAGTCTACATCGATAGAAAGTTCGTATACAATACATTTACTGTTGCACACATTGCGTGGCACTTTGAACTGCTTCAGTCTGACTGGGGGATACTCCATCCCCCCAAATCAAAGTGCCAGTCAAAGCGCACTAATAGGTCTACGCTCTATTATAAAAGCCTGCGTCTCTCCTGACGCTTCCGGGCACCTGTGCGTATTTATCTACAGTTATTTGTGCGGTATCAGGTCAAGGACATTTGTATCGTAATAAACCCATCCTTGTGACTCCTCTCATTTAGACGCGGCTGCTGATGCTGTGCGCACTGCACTGCCTCGGTGCGGCCAATCACGTCCGCAGGCAGCGGGAGGGGGCGGGCTCCGCGGCCGTCACAGCTCACTGACAGCGCAGCAGATCTCATTCTCCGTTTGTCGAGGCGCGGCATCACCCACAGGTTCATGGTCTTCTGACTTCGCTTTTTCATTTCCAACACGAGACTCTTCTTAAGACTCAGTATTACTTTCATTTAACTGTTATCCATGAGATTCTTCAGGCTTACCTTCAAGTGCTTCGTCGACTGCTTTTGAATTTCCAGTGTCTACGGCTATCCTGACCGCGGCGCTTTGTGAATTTCCATCTTTTGGCTGAGCTAATTGATAAAAACACAAAACTGAGATCTTTATTAATATCGAGAAAGAGAATAAACTCAGAGAATAGAACATAACCGGTGCGCTACCAAGTGCCTGCATCCCCGTGTCTGCCAGTGAAAGCCCACTGGTTCACGTTTGAGCCAGACGTAATTCAATTTAAACTGTCTTTGACTGTAAGAAAAATATTTTAGCCGTGAATATGTCACCTGAAGTGGAAGATAACAACCACGGTGAGTAACATGGTATCCACTGTTTTTTATTTATTTATTTATTTTTTTCATTGTCTGTAATGATTACTCCTCATTGTGCTTCAGTCTTCACTCCTATAGGCCTATTTAAACACGTGAGGTCAATAGGTTATTCAGAATATAGGCTACTGTTAAAATGCGCACTTGGTTAATGGTCATTAATGCCACAACAGACCAAATCACTTTGGGTAACAATGTGTAAAACCTTAATGAACTCTAATGGTCATTTAGGTCTAGCCTAAATTAATGTTATCCAAAATATGCTTGAAATTGGGCATATGTAATAATCTGGTCTTCATGCATTTCTCCTGCTTGGTAATGCTCCCCCTCAAACTGCTCTGATCTGGATTGAGCTGCTTTGCTTTGCATCCAGACCTGAGTGGCTCATTTGATGCACGTGGATACCATAGATAGTCACATTTCTGTTTGTTGCATGTAAATACCTGATAGACCCCCTGGTTTTGAAGGATACATAGCCCTGCTACATTGAGCAGTAGCTGCGTACCATCCACGTTGTCTCTGTGTTGCACTGCAGCTCATTTATCACAGTGTGTCAGAAACATGGCCGCACTTGGCCACACAGGTCTCTATGACCCTAAACAAAACAAACTGTTTCTGCTCTTCTGTAACTGATAGCTTAATCAAATTAAATTATATTAATACAGTTTGACTAATGATCTTGTTTCACTAATGATCTATGTCATCTTTTATTCTGTGTGTCCAGGCGAGATGTCCCTTCCACAGTTGGAAGCAGGAACGCTTTCAGAGGAGGAGGGCATAGGGTCAGTGTGGCCTCTGGTGCCCAGCACAGGTTCAGGGTGTGGGGATGGTAGCGGGGCTGGCCCTCCTCCAAATTCTGAGGGTACTGCAGCTGCAGCCAATGGGGCTGTGGCCGTCCCAATAGTGGAGAGAGAGACCTGGACCAGACAGATGGACTTCATCATGTCCTGTGTGGGCTTCGCTGTGGGTCTGGGGAATGTGTGGCGCTTCCCCTACCTCTGCTACAAGAACGGAGGAGGTAAGGTTCACACTTTAGGGTTAGTTTGTTGGTAAAATTTTCTGTACCAATATATTGCACTTCAAAATATGTCATGGCTGCCCTACATTGATTTTGAAATGCATTAGATTAGGTTCTATTAATATTGTCAAAGAAAATATAAAATGTTAAACCTACCAATCAAAAGAAACAATAAAACACTGAAATAGCCCTAATCACAGACTAAAGGTCACCTAAAACATTGTAAGAGTTGTACTGAATAGCTAAAGTTTACTGGAAAGCTGGCATGAATTACATTAAAGAGCATGTCCCCAACACAACTCTGCCTTTTAGTTGACCCAAAACCTCAACATCTGTCACTTATAAAAGTCTAGGAGTAAACAGTCGCAGGCGTCTCACAGTGAGTAGCATTACAGAAAACCCATACAGCAGTGCATGGTTCTGAGCACGTACACCTAAGGCCTTGCCCATCCTGCGGCTCAGCCCTGTGCTACTGCTACTGGATAAACAGTAGTTTCCATAGGTACTTACTCCCCTACCTCCCCATGTATAGACAGGTAATAACACTACTACTACTGTAACCGTTTATGGTTTTCTGCAACTCCGTTTTTATGTGCCGACCTGTCCTTTAGTGAACTTTCTCTAGCAACAGCAGTATATAGTCGTGTGTAACAGTGTGCTTATCTTTAGCCCTACCCACTGTTTATTTTATGAACGTACAAATGTGTCATAGCTGCCCCCACGGCGCGCCCCTCCCTGGCACTGTGTCTTGTGACCCAAGGCTCTCATAGCCACCTTCTGGTATCGTATAACAATGACCAGCCTCACACAGAGCACCCCCTGTGCTCCTGTCCAGCACTAGCTTAGGTCGTTCACAAAGGTGCTCGCTGCAGCTCTCCCTCTGATAAGGAACAGAAGTTTATGGCACACTGTAACTGTCTTGTGACACAGTTCAATTGTTTTTCCTTGATCTATGAATCAGTGAAGCCCTGTAGTGAAGACCTGTCATAATTACAAGACCACTGATGTCCGGTTGAGTTCTTCTGTAGTCCTGACCTAGTTCGAGGATAGTCACGGCTAAGACTTGATTACCATTAAATGCACATATCTCGTCATGGTTATCAGTGTTAGTTTATAGAAGGACTGAATTATTCATTTTGCTGTGGAACCACATTAAGGAATTTATTTATGGGTCTTTGCACAATTTGAGGTATGAAGTAATGATACTAAATTACTCACTAAAGAACTCATGGGAAAAAAACGTTTTTGTTTAAACTATGATTTTTGGGTTTAAGTTCTGGCTTTGGTTTTGTATATTGACCATTGCGAGATCGTGGCTGATGTCTATGCTCTATGCTCGCCAGTGTGGCCATTGATGTTGCCAGCGTTGGTGTATAAAAAAGCCCTCTCCACTCGCGCCTCTCTTTTCTTCTTTGCTCTGTCCTTTCTCTCCCTCCCCTTCTCTCTCACTCACTCACGCTGATGTTTCCTTATAAGGTTACAGCCCTCTTCTCTCATCGAGTAACATAAAGAAACGTGAGACCAACCAAAGCATGAATATCAATTAGTTTAGATTAAAGTATAATTATGTATTTTTGCTTTTGTTGAGCCCATTTGAACACTGCCTTCTTCTATGTCATTGTCCTTCCTGTGATGTGTCCGTCTTTCCTTCCTATTTTTTCTGCGCCAGAGCACGCCACATGATCCCCCTCCCGTCTTTACTCTCTGTGTTGGCTATGACAATTTATTTGTAATAGCTCTGGAAATAGATAGATTTAAATGACCATTGCCAGGTGTTAAATATAAGCCTGTTCTTGTCTATGTATATTTTTACTTCCATGGTGTTGCATAAAAACCCATTGTAAGTTATTTATAGTAGGTAGATACTTAAAAGTCATCTGTCCCGAGGTTATGACTGCTATTAGAAATTAAAATAGCTTTGAATGTCTAGGGCTGCAGCAATACCCATAGACATAGTAAATGCTGAAGTCAGTACATTTATAAACATACAGCACAAGTTAGGGTTCAAAACCAGACCCAAGACAGGATCATACTAGGACTAAACTGGGACTAAACCTTGGCAGGGAGAGCATTTTAAAAGTATTTTCAAATTGAATGTGATATTAATTCTAGACTACTCTATTATTAGATTATTAATTGATAATCTAGATACTACTGGAGACAGCTATATGCAATATGCAGTCCTGAAGATGATTTATTAGTTATAGATCCCTTTGTCTTCACATTTAAGTTCAAGGACAGTTGCAGCCAAACATCTGTGGAATGAGAGACGACACAGTTATCTCATATTAGCGGTACACAGTATTATCTTTGGCCTTGTCTGCCTGAAAAATAGGCTTATTTCGCTTGCTATCTTAACCCTTTATCTGTTAATGTTTTGAAAAGTAATGAATGTATTTTTTCACTGTGTGTGGCCGAATTAGTATTTAAATTTGGTATATTTTTTATGCATATTTTTCAGGGGTTTTCCTTATTCCCTACCTGCTGATTGTTTTTATTGGAGGTATTCCTGTCTTCTTTTTGGAGATTGCACTTGGGCAATTTATGAAGCAAGGAGGAGTTTCTGCCTGGAATATTGCACCTCTTTTCAAAGGCAGGTGCATTTAAATGGTCATTTACAAATGATGCAACTGTAACTGCCAAAGTCTAGAACAATTATACACATTATCTTAATATGGTAGAAGCAACGTGCCTCACTTAAGCAAAAGCATAATTAAAGATGTGCTATGTAGCTTTTTCTGTTGGAGGGTACGCAACCTGCTTGCCTCCATGGACATTTTATTGCTTTGCCTAGAATGTTTCACAGTATGGCATTAAATCTCTCCATCTCCGTGGAGACAAGCAGAGTGCTTGGCATATTTATAGGTTGAATCTGTGGAGAGACAACCCCACTCCCAGTAACAATGCATGATTTTAAAGATAAAATAAAAAGTTACATAGTACACCTTTAAAAACAAAATTAAATCAACTTTAAACAGGGATTGGCTTTTTATGTCATTTTACTTTAAACTTTACGGTTTCAAAATTGCTTCTTAAATATTATAGTTTACATGGTCCGCTGCAAATAATGTAAGAATAATGTATGAGATTGATAACCTCTCTCTACGTTTAAAGTAATTCAGTCATTTACTAAGTTTTGTATTTTGCTTTCATCCTCTCTCGTCTCAGGTTTGGGCTTGGCCTCTATGGTCATTGTGTTCTTCTGTAACACTTACTACATAATGATTCTGGTGTGGGGCCTGTACTTCCTGTTTCACTCCTTCACAAACCCTCTCCCCTGGGCCACCTGTGGGCATCCTTGGAACACACCCAACTGCACACAGGACTTCAGACGCTCCTGTCTCAACCACAGCGCTACATCCCTCTCCAACCTGTCCCTCTCTGCAGCATTAAACCTGTCCTCAGCCTTGTTCAATGGAACCTGCTTGGAGCAAGAGGGTCTGCGTTCCCCTGTCATCGAGTTTTGGGAGTATGTAGTCATGTTATTTTATATTTTTCATAGTGGTAAAACAAATCCCAGAATTCCATCACAGTATGTGGTTGGTCAGGTTGTCAGTAACAATCTGAGTTGACTGAGCCCGAATGAAACAGGGATCAGAACATTTGTTGTACTACAAAAAACTGTTTGCTTTTGAAGGAGTTCTGCTCAGTGTCTACTGTAAAAGTACTTGCCAATGTGCTTGACAGATAACAAACTGTCCAGCTACTTAGGTTGTTATACACATTTGATTTATAATATATCGTATGTTTTCACAGGCGTAAAGTACTCCGTCTTTCGGGAGGTCTTCACGAGCCCGGTGCCATCAGCTACGAGATGGTGCTGTGTCTTATAGCCACCTGGATCATCGTTTACTTCTGTATGTGGAAGGGAGTTAAATCCACCGGCAAGGTAAAGCCCTCTCTGTCGACTGGGATATAACATGTTCATGTTGTTGAGGTTCACTGAGTACAGAGTATTACTAGTCAGACCTGATACAAAGCATTGTTCCCAAATGCAGCTTTTCTCTTTGACCCTGAATCAGCTTTTGCACAGGGCTCAGACTCCCATGAAATCAACGTAGAAAATGACTAGAGAATTTAGTCTGAAAACTTTATTTTTCTTAATATTAAATGTTCTCAATTGCCTTAATTTGCATTTAATCAGATCAGAGACAGCTGTTTGTTTTCACTTTTGTCTGTTGTCTGAATATTTTGTTAAAATATTAAATAAAATGCACATGTATACTTTATTATGAGGCAGGCATTAAATCTATGAATTGTCATCTTGAAGCAGTAAATTGTTAGCATCATTTTGTTTCTGTGGTAACAGTTCTTAGCAGCTTGTGTAAGCTGATTATTGACTTGTAATATTTGAGGTCAGACAGGGGATTTGAGTCTGTGTTCATTTACCAAGGCAAACAGTGAATGTGTTTTGACTGATAGATTGAAACTTATTTGTGTAATTGGTCACAAGGGTCGTATTTGTCTGAAAAGGTTGCCAAAAACCCCTGCTATTGCAGGAGGTTTACAAATTGTCTGGCTTTCCATTTACAGGCTACCTTTTCTCCAAAGTAACATGACAGGCCCATTACATCTGCAGGAGGGACCAAATGGGCCTCTTCTTATGAGTATTTACAGCAGGTAATGGCTTAATACAAGTGATCATATAAAAAATAAAACATACTTGATAAAACCAAAACATTAGTAGAGCAATAGCAATTGGAGCTTATTATTAACCTGTTTCAGTTAGTACATTGACATTGTGTGTGTACTTAACTGTAGCTGTGTAGTTTAGATTCTTTAACTCAAGAGGTTAGAAGTGTTTTTATTCTCCCCTCCTCCACACAAACACTGCAGTACTCTCATTTGTTCTACTTTTTGTTCTTTTATAGGTAGTGTATTTCACAGCCCTGTTCCCTTACCTGGTCCTGGTGGTGCTGTTGGCCCATGGAGTCACTCTGCCAGGAGCTTTAGACGGGATTGTTTACTACCTGAAACCAGATTGGTCCAAACTTGGAGAGGCACAGGTAGGACATTAAATCGTCTTTAAAAAATGGGGCAACATTGATGTCACAGGATCCTGTTGTTAAAATGACGTCACTTGTGTTAGGTTTGGATTGATGCAGGGACTCAAATCTTCTTCTCTTATGCCATCGGACTCGGGGCTCTGACGGCTCTGGGCAGTTATAACCGCTTTCACAACAACTGTTACCAGTGAGTTTGGACTCAGCATAACAACATTCACAACTTCATCATAATTATCACATTTTAATGTTTACCATTTAAGACATTTGAGGTCTTATTATCCATGTACAATGGGATTACTATATCGTAAAGTCATTTTACAAAATGTAAGTAACCTGATAAGTTGTCTACATGTAACGCTCAAGGTATATTGATTATGAAACCTAAATATATTAGTCTCTTACTTAAGGATCTCTTCTTGTCCTTAACATAAAAACATGTATTATTATTAAAGTTTTATTTCTGCCAAAGGTAATACCACTTCTTTTACCACTGGTATATCTTCCTCCACTTACTCCTGTGGGGTATAAGTGACCCAAGTCTCTTTAGGGGCTTAGACAGGGTAAACCTAAAAAGTTCCAATTGCTGTTTTCTTCTCAATATGTCTTTCACATAACCACATCCCTGGGCTGCTTTAAATGGGCACTTGCATGTCTACAGATGAGATGAGTCATCAAGGCCTGAAATAGACTGCAAGGGCATCAGATGCATTTGTAGGCAAAGGACAAAGGCCATTGCTAGACATTAATAGAACATAATTTATGCACACACTTTCAATGTGTATTTAGGTTTTTATTGTCTCTAAACATATTTTTGATTGACATATCTACAGCTATATAAGAAGAATGTTAGTAAACTTGAGATGAATTCAAACTTACAATAAAAACCTTTTTTTTTTATGAGTTGACACTGAGTCTAAATGTATTTTTCTTCTTGAACACGTTGGCAGTTTCTAGCTAGTGTCTCTATAAATAACAACAGCTTTTAGAGAAATTGCTATTGATCTTAAATCTCCCTCCCTTCTTAGTTCAGTGTTCACTTTCAGTTATTATAGTGCATCATGTTGCAAAGTATAACTTGGTATAACTTTTCTGTTTTTTATTCCTTGTGATTTTCTTGTACTTTTGCAGGGATGCTTTCATGTTGGCTCTCATCAACAGTGGGACTAGTTTTTTTGCTGGTTTTGTAGTGTTTTCTGTGCTGGGATTCATGGCTGCAGAACAAGGTGTAGACATCAGTAAGGTTGCAGAAAGTGGTAAGAATACAGAATACCTTTCATGAACACATTCAAATGAACACATTACAAAATTAAGATATTGATAGTGTATTCTGTGCTTGCAGGCCCAGGTCTAGCCTTCATAGCTTACCCAAAAGCTGTAACGCTGATGCCCCTTGCACCCCTTTGGGCGGCTCTTTTCTTCTTTATGTTGCTCATCTTGGGCCTGGATAGTCAGGTAATACAATAAAATAGATTGGAATATATTTCTTTAATCAGGACTAAATGAATTTCCAATACAACTACCAGTGCTAGTGTGTTTCTACAATAAGGACTTTTATAACAACCTCATATGAACTACTATTATTATCACAGCTATCGCTAATAGCTACTTCTATTATAGCTCACTCTCTTGTAATATTATTATCACAGAATACCTCATTAATTCCAAAAGATGTTTTAGATGTCAATTTGGTGTATCACAAATATATTAATAAAAAAAATACTAAACTTATCCAGCCCAGTCTGTCCCAAATGTGCATCTGTCCATCTGTGGAGTCCTTTCAGGTCAGTCCAGGCCCACAGTTTGGGTTGAGGACTGTATTTCTCAGTCTCTGGTTTGGTGCCTACGTCCATTGTTTCCAGTCGAGGGATTTGTCAATGAGCTTCTGTCTGATTCACTCACAGCAGCTGTCTGTGTCACTCCATTCACTTACGCCTACATTGTTTTCCAAACAGTAGAAAGCACTATGCTCAAAACTAGAAATATTTAAAATCTGTATAAATTAACTAAATGCACTGTTGCCACATATAATATCAGGTTAAAGTAAAAGCACTAGTTACTACTACCAGCTATATCACTAAATATGGAATGTAAAGTTCTATCAATATTGCTCTTATGTTGTCATGGTAGAAAAGGTTTCAAAGATAGTAATTATGATAGTTGGGTTCTCTGATTATATTGTTAAATGTAGTTAGATGGTATTTATTTAAATGTAATCAGTAATTTAAGTTCTGTTATCTGTGGTCAGTGCTCTCATTACTGTAAGACACCCAAGCCTCCTGCACAAGTGTTCCATTTTAACAGTCAGTGAAACTCTAGCTACTTTCTCTTTTTCTCTTCTCAGTTCGTTGGGGTGGAGGGGTTGATCACCGGCATCATGGACATGCTACCTCCCAAGTCCGCCCTGGGCTCCCTGCAGCGAGAAGTGGTGGCGGCCATCTGCTGCCTGATCTGTTTCCTTATTGACATGTCTATGGTCACTGAGGTACAGTAAAATAGGATTGAGAGAATAGTGCAGTGATAATGTGTGCTCTGTATTTACCTTATTATTCAGAGTTGCAGGGGCAACCAGTCTTCTGCAGATGTGGAAGAAAGATCTTGATCAGAAGTACTTTAATGGAGCATGAACATGAACATGTTTAAAGGAGACATATTCATATATTAGCATGAGGAGGCAGGACCAGCTGCTCTGAATCATTTCTGAAGTTTGAACAGGAACTCCAAGGACCTGTTTCTGTTTTAGATTAATATTGTGGTTTGCGATGAACAAACTGTAAAATATTAGTCTACATATGTGATAGCTTGTTGCAGAAAAAAACATATTTTTGCATTGTGATTGCACATTTAAAGACAGCAGGAAATTGTTATTGTAAACTGACACAAAATAGTAGTGTACAGGAGTGTAAAAAATGCAGTGTGTGTCTTCACTGGTCACTGTCCTGGGAGTTCCCCATCCTGTGCTCCAGCGACCTGTAACCTCTAACGCGAATAAATATGAAAATATCCATTGCTGTGTATATTGCACAAGCAGCAGAAATCACTGGGAGCTGGAAATAGAGCACACATTAACTATTAAATGTGTGGCCTTATTGAAGACTGTTCTCTCTGTTCTTTTAGGGAGGCATGTATGTCTTCCAGTTGTTCGACTATTACTCTGCCAGTGGCATCACACTTCTGTGGCAGGCCTTCTGGGAGTGTGTGGTGATCGCATGGGTTTATGGTAAGAACTTAATATATCTATTTTAAGATCAAAACATGGTGGACAACTGAGGAGTACATCACAAATGAAAATGACTAAACTAGTTTAGTACTAATTGTAACACCAAAACAGAAATATGATTAATTCATGAATAATAATAATACATAATAAAAAAATAAGTGTGTATATACTTATATACATTTAATGTCAGTTTCTGAAAAGTACAAATTGCTATTACCGGTATTTTTGTTGTACAATACATTCATATACTACAATGGTCATTTGCTGTTGCAATCGGTTTCACAATGGTTTGTGGTCACACACACACATATTCCCACACAAGAACAATACACACACTCTCTGACAAGAAGAGCAGACATACACACACACACACACACACACACAGACACAGACACACACAGACACACACAAGAAGAACAGACACACATATACTCTCACGCAAGCAAAACAGACACACGCACACACATACACACTCCCACACAAGAACAACACACACACTCCCTGACAAGAGGAACAGACACACACACACACACACTCACTCCCACACAAGAACAACACACACACTCCCTGACAAGAGGAACAGACACACACACACACACACTCACTCCCACACAAGAACAACACACACAGTCCCTGACAAGAATAGCAGACACACATATACTCTCACACAAGCAAAACAGACACACACACACACACACACACACACACTCCCACTCAAGAAGAACACACATACACTCCCACACAAGAAAAACAGACACACATATACTCTCATGCAAGCAAAACACACACACACACACTCACTCCCACACAAGAACAACACACACACTCCCTGACAAGAAGAACAGACACACACAGACACACACAGACACACACACTCCCACACAAGAATAACAGACACACATATACTCTCACGCAAGCAAAACAGACACACGCACACACACGCACTCCCACACAAGAACAACACACACAGTCCCTGACAAGAATAGCAGACACACATATACTCTCACACAAGC
>KN481743.1:123022-175862 GCA_000787095.1 Periophthalmodon schlosseri | reverse complement strand
AGCAGCAGCAGTAGAAGTAGCAGCAGTTAGTTGTAGTCTTGACACCATTAGCCTGTATAAATGTTATATAACTTTATCTGCAATGTTTAACCACAAGCTGCAGCCCTTAGAAATAAAACACTAAGCAACAGTTATGAAATATGTGGTGCCACTTTACAATAACTTAGCCTTAATAATTAACACATTTTTATTAAGCAAAAGAAAAATTCTATTCAGTCAAGTGGACAAAAGTTTTAAAGTGAAGATGTTTGGCTGCTCATCCAACAGCTTCTTCAGTTCTGGTCTGGTGGATTACTGGAGGACACTGCCTTATAACTATCTGAAGGGAGGAGCTCACTACACTGAAACTAGCACATTTATTTGTTTACAGTGTCTGTTTGTTAGCTAGGTCTATTGAACTACCCAAAGTGTGAACTGTGGGTGTTATTTTGCATAATCGTTCAGGCCCCTAATGGATGCTCTCACAACTATTAGCATACTTTCACAACTGTTTTCCTTGTTTGATTTTAGGTCTGAGGATGGAGCTATAAATAGGAGATAAATTATGTCTAAGCCCCTGATTCCTGTTCAAAAATGGATTGTCTTTCCTAACAAAAATGGCCTCTTTAACTCCCCTCTCAAACCATTTCTTTTCTTTGGCTAAGATCTGTACCTCACTATCTTCAAAGGAGTGTTTTATTAAGAATGATTCAGGCTTAACTAAGGCCTGTACCTTATTTCTTCCCATGTGTTTGAGCAAAATGTGTCTTGCCCCAGTACAGACATATTGTATACGCAGCTCTTGAGGTAAAAATAAGTCCGTTGTGTGCTGTCTGCATCTAAGTAGAAAGCATTTTATTGTCCAATAATCAGGAAGTGCACGTTAGCATGCTACTTCTTGTTAGCTTTACCGTCACAGAAAAACTGTGGTACTGGTATCTGAGAGTTGTGGAAAGTGCTTATAAACTTTTTTTGTGGTGAATTATTTGGATGCTTGGAATGAATATGATAAAAGAGGAATAACTGAAGGACCATGGCTTTAAAACAGTTTTTCATGTTTTTAAGAGAGTAAAAATCAGGTAGAACACCTTTAATTAAGGATTCAGGGTTAGAATTTAGGGTTATGGAATTAAGTAATTTACAAAGCCTGAATCACGAAACTATTTGCTCATTACGAAGCAAGTCTGTGTTCATGCTTTATCAAGGCTATTGAAAGTGAAGTTAATATAAAGTGTTACCAAACGTGTAATGTAAGAAAATGAAATGAAAACACATTGATTTGTCTGGCTTGACCTTGGACAAAAGTTGAAATTGTGCATGTTTGAAAGTGCAGATGTGCAGTTAGGTGCCGCTGAAAGGTGAGGATGACTAATGACAGTGATTAGGATGCAGACTTCAGGAGCAGTGAGGAGTGAGGAAGGTCAGGGGCTTTGAAAGAAGATCTGGACTCTTATCAAAAACAGGACCAAAGGGACTGGAGCCGGGAACTGAATCATAATTATCTGAACTCAGATTATCCTTTAATTCAAGCGAGATTTTTCAGAGATTGGATTGATTACACATGTTTGAACTGAATCGGGCGTGATTGCGGAATTCAGGTGGCCGTTGCTATGGAAACTGACCAATTACAGAACAACATTATCAGTCTACTCCACCTGTATTTGTTGTTACATGTAGATTTTTTCTGTGCCCTCAGATGAGAAGTAAACCTATTCAAATCAGTTATAATGTTGATTTATTCACAATTACAAAAACAGTTTACATAGTGTAGAAGTTGTTTGGTTCTTTAAGTCAATAATTCACTCAAAAAGCAGAATAGCTCCTCGCTTTGGGTTGCCAGGTCCTTTGACTAACACCAGCTTCCAATAAACCCAAAAGGGGTGATATATTGCCTCCTCAGTATATGGCAATTCTGTTATGATTTCTGTTTTCAAACCAGTACGCTACACCAAACAAAACACCAAAAGGCTTAAACAGGTCTCAAATAAATTCCCTTTCAAAACCACTGTGCCACTGTATTGGAAGAGTCATTTTAAATACACAAGAGGGAAAAACATAATGCAAAATACATTTACCTGGGTTATATCATACAAATATGACATAACCCAGGTAAAATATGTGATTGGCTCTGTGCACAGTAGCGCCTGACAACCTCACTGTTAGCGTCACTACTTCCTGTCTGGTGTTATCTCTACGAGGTTTTGGCCAAGTCACGCTAAAATGAATGAATATTTAAAGATAAGGCAGTGGACAGGGAGCTTCACTGGGGAACCCTTTTGTGTTTGGAAAGGGAGATGTTTGTGTCTTAATGCTAATGCTAATTTTGAGGCACAATAAATATCAAAACAACACACTGAAGTATTCTACATATCAAAATAATTGGGTAGTCTTTATTTTAATTAATATGAATTTTAATAGGATGTTTATTTTATGTTTTCCAATTTGCATAAATATTGTTAGCTTTGAGATGCAGAGCGCTAGCTAGCATGCTGCTGTGCACAGAGTCTCATGTGTGCTGTGGGAAACCTGCTTTAAAAAGAACATTTCTAGCAATATATAAAAATTTAAGGAACAACGTCTTGCTCTCTTGCATAGCATTTATTACACATTCACAGCCAGTATGATGATAGCTGTATTAAAATCCTCTTTACTCTGGTCCCATTGGATAAAAATAGACTCCGGAGACACTTGCTCATTAAATGCTCACACTATGACATATTATAGAGACTTAATTTTTGTGCTGTGTGCATCTTAACTGCCTATGGTAAAATGTAATGCCAAAGAATCGTGGTTATATACTTGGCTGCTTCTCAATTATTTTTGAGCGCTTGGAGGCAAACACGGCTATTCCGGTCGCAGGTATAAGCACTTCTTCCCTGTCTCAGTCACTGACCAGACATGCACGGCGTATGTGAGAGCCAATCATGTCCTCCGCCTGCTTCTCCAGCTCAGGTGCAGTTGGAGCAATTGGACTGTGGAGCGGAGCGGCTATCAGGTCCCATCCCAGGACTGTACGAGGGCCGAGGACGATTGGGTTTGAAACATGATAATAGACTCCGGAGGAAAAGCCAATACATTTGTGCAGAAGAAATGTGCATATATTCTCAGGCTCACACAGAGACACAGCAGACACAGCAGGACCAGCGGCTTGTGTCCTCTCAGCTGGAGCAGGGCCGGTCCATTTGGGTCAAGGAAATACAGTAATTAAATAGACTCAGAGGGTACAGAGCACATACAGTGAAGGTAAGGTGACATATTTTTAGTTAGAGCAGTTTTTTTTCTCTGTTTTACAGTTATGGAAATTATAATAGAACAGCCAATTCATTCAGTAAATATAAGCAATTCCAATTGTTGAAGCATATAGTGAGTATACACCATAGACTGTATAAAGAAGTGGACTGAGGGAGTGTGACGTCTCCCACAGCGTTCGGCTCCAGCCAAATGAAGCTCATTGAGGCTAGTAGTTATACGGGCAAATTTGGAGCCGAGTTCCATATTTGTAATTCTGACCATGAGTATCATAGCAACCAAAGAGCCAATCCAGAGGGAGGCTGCTGACGGTGACGCCCCTTCCCAACAACGCCACTGGTTTAGCAGGGATAGCATAGCGCATAGCAACGCTGTCAATCAAACCTGTTGCTAAAGCTACCGGGAGCGACCTTGGGGAGAGAAGGCACCTGATTTGCCTGTTATTAATGTTCATATCTTGATTTTACGGACACAATAATGAAATAAAAACCCCAGAATCATATAGAGCAGGTTAATGTGAACATTTTAAGACTAAAATGATGAGCCTAACAGTGGCAGTTACTGAGAGAGGGAAACATTTTTTTTAATAGAAAATGAATACTCACTTCCTATTTGGAATGCGGCGGCTAGTACGTTAGCTATATCCGTTTATATATACAGTCTATGGTATACACATTGTACATTTGAATCAGTTACTGTTTTCAGCTGAGATTATTTTGACTATTTGAAATAAAGATGTTTATTGATAATATTTCTGTTGGTTTCTAGCAAAATAGTAAATGATTTGTTTGCTGTGTAAGTAAATTATTACACATCACTTTTAATTGAACTTTATAAACAGACTTTCCCACAATACTAAATGTTTCTCTTTTAAACTTAAAAAAACACTTAAATTGCACAAAGAAACAAATCAACAAAATTAGTAAAAAGGTTTGACATTGCTGTAACATTAGCTGTTTTATTGTTATAATTTGAATCGATATAATGGATGTAGTAGACGTAGATGTATTGACTCAAGCAGCTGGCAGTTCATCTGGAAACATGTGGTTAACCTAAAAAGATGCAGGCTCTGTCCTATCCACCTGTGTTAAAGTTGTCCAGCAATACACACACATTTAGGAGTAATTTAGCATGTACAAAGTTGATTCATGTAATTGGCCCAAACATTACAGTGTAGTAACAGTGCTTTATGTACAGATCATATATTAAACGTTTAAAAACAATTAAATTAATATCAAACTGACCTTTCCAGTCGACTAAGTCATGGTATTAGCACATATAAATATCTTACTTTTCTGGTGGAGCTTTTGTGATGTCTAATACAAAATAATATCAAGTTCTTTATAGCAGTAAGCCACAGTCTGTCGCACAAGTCCATTCATGTTGAAGGGCCTTCTCTTTCTCCAATAATCAAGCCTATAATGTCCAAACGGGCTTGAGAACCGGAGTGTGTTTATGGTAAAAGGCAGTAGTTACAAAGCCAGGAGTGTGTGTAAAGAGGGCAGTAGCAGCACCAAGATGGCCTCCGTCAGAGCCACACTCCGAGATGAGCTCTTCACACCCAGGTCTTTGGCAGATGGGGAATGATGATGACGTCCATGATGAGGGTCCTGATCGCTGGACACATCTGGGCTCACTGAGGAGAGAGGGGGAGGGAAAGGGGGGAGAGGGAGGGAGAGAGAGAAAGGTGGAGAGGGAGGGTGGGAGAAGGTTATTAACATTCAGAACCTCACACGTTCTGCACTGATGTGATCACAGAGGAGAGGAGAGACAGCTGTCAGGCAGGACTGGAACACGCTCCAAAAGAGAATTAGCAGCTAATACTGGCAAAGACAATAAGACACTCTGTACATTAAAGTTGCACTATGTAACTTTTTTTGATAGATTTGCCACCTGCTTGTCTCCAAGGAGATGTTATTGCTTTGCCAAATATGTTCCACATCTCCATGGACACAAGCAGCTACCAGCCAAAGTAACAGGTCGGATGTGTGGAGAGGTGACCCCGCTCACAGTAACAATATATTTTTCATTGTATTTTTGAGAAATAAAAACAACCAAAATGTGTAGTAAAAGAAAAATTCAAATCTGTAAAATGGACAAAAAGTTGTAGGAGTGAGGATGTTTTGCTGCTTATCCTTCTTCAGTTCTGGTCAGGTTACTGGTGGACACTGCCTTATATCTGTCTGAAAGAAGGAGCTAATTACACTGAAACTAATGCAACTATTGTTCCACCTACAGCTTCTGTTTGTTGGCTAAGTCTAATGAGCTACACTGAGTGTGAACTGTGCCTGAGTCATACTTAGCATAATCATTCAGGCCCTAATGATGCTCTCACAAGTCTAATGAGCTACACTGAGTGTGAACTGTGCCTGAGTCATACTTAGCATAATCATTCAGGCCCTAATGGATGCTCTCACACCTATTAGCGTACTGGCTAGCCCTATTATTTTCTTTGTTTTGATTTCGGTCTGAGGATGGAGTTATAAATAGGGGATAGATGATGTCTAAGGCCCCCCTGTTCAAAGAAGGATTGTCTTTCCTAACAAAAATTGCTTCTTTAACACCCGTCTCAAACCATTTCTTTTCTTTGGCTAAGATTTGTACCTCATTATTTTCAAAGGAGTGGTTAGAGGCTTTGAGATGGAGATGTACGGCAGACTGGGGTCCCGAGGAGCTCTCGCGTTTACTATGACTCATACCTGGACAGCTGAGGGATTACACAGACACCCAAAATGTGTTTAATGCCAATAATGTGGCACATTCGCAATTAAATAACATCTCCATGGAAACAAGCAGGTGGCAGACGCACCACCAGATTTCACAGTGCACATTTAAAACTATATCAACAAAATACATCATAAAGATTTTGTGCAATTCATTCGAGTCCAAACAAACCGGACTGCATCTCATGGGAAGATTAGAGCAGGATAATTAAAGATGTAGCTCTCATGTTTATTATCATAAATGATATTTTTGTATTTGCTCAGCTCTGAAAAATAAACACGTCAAGGCTGCTCATACAAGATTGGAAAAGTGAATTCAATAAAAAGGGTTAAATGAAAATAGTGTTTTTATAAATGTTAGTAAGATTACCTTTTGTCACGCTAAATTGTTTTTGACTGCACTTTATCCCCAATTTTCATGTTTTAATAAGTGTAATTTGACAGTTGGTGATTGCAGCTGAAGCATATCTATTAATGTTGGAACAAATTGCCTTTTTGTGATGGTTAAGTAATATGTCACACAATACATAAACTGACATGGTTCAAATGAGTTCACTATTCCCCACTTCTGAATCTAAACTGCATATTAAAAAAGATATAGCTGTTTAAACAGAATAACTTATATGCTTATACTTATATGGGAGTGACAGTAGCTCAGTTGGTAGAGCGTTTGTCCACCGATCCCCCCGTTGGTGGTTCGAATCCCATGAACACCATTAATTGAGCGGTCAGATCCACCGACCCACAGGTTGGCGGTGCGATTACAGCTCCCACAGATGAATACTGTTGTTGTGTCCTTGGTCCATGATACTTAACCCACCTCGCCCCCAGTGTCTGCGTACACTGTGTGTGAATGGGTGAGTGGTGGTGGAAAAGCGCTATATAAAACTGTGACCATTTCCCATGCTCTACCACAACATAAAAAATGAAGTGTCTCCCAATGACAAAGCCTCTCTCTTTACAATAGCTGCCTTTTGTTCCCGATCGCAGGTGTCTCTCATATATAAATGCAACTTTTTGTTTTCCTCTTAGCCTTCACTTCTCAAACCCATATTTTCTGTGGAGCACCACTTGGGCCCACACCTTTGAAATTACACCGCCACTGAAACGGTTATCAGCTACGACAACTGCTCCGGCCGCACTGTCAACATCCATCTTACTGTTTACTCCGGTCTGAGCCGACCCGAGAAACAAACTCCACATTCCTTTGTGAGTGAAGCTGTGTCCTCTTTAGCCCTATTTTAAGTTACCTCAGGATACCCCCAGCCAATACAGAAACACTGAACTTGGTCTATAGACTGAAGACAAAATGCCCCCGGAAAGGGAGTAACTCTGCTAAAGCCACCGGCCTGTCACCATGGACAGGATTGCTTCAGCCTGCAGTCTTTGAGGGATCGCTCTGTTAACTTTATCTGAGGAGAAAAATAGGAGCAGCGGCAGAAAACTGTTCTAAAATGAGGAACTAAATGTATGTAATGTAATGTCATTCTTTTCCTAACAATCCACTCACTGTGCCCCATTTCATACAACTGGAAAGATGATGAATGATTTGAGTAGGTTACATTTAAGATTAAACAAATAAAACAAGATCCACACCTCAGGTAATGGACTTACGATGTGCACCCAAAACAACGGCTAGAAGCTTGCATTTTTATTCATTTTTCCATACATTAAAATCAGATCTTTGTGTATGGAGCAGATTGTCATGCAGTATTTCTTTCACAAATTAAATGGCTGTTTTATACACTCACCACAGACTTCTCTCCAGAGCTGCGGTTCAACTAATCTATACTCAATCCAATTTTCCTCTCTCTAAGACATGGACTTTGGGGATAAAACACTAATGCTAATAATCTGCCTCTCACCTGTCAACAGCCATAATGATTAAAGTGTCCTGATGTATAAACACCTCGCAGATTGATTTACTATGAAAAGACTCCACCATTTTACATAGAAATCATGACATTACTTTGTACGATTTCAGAAATACTAATCTGCCACCTCCTCCTGGTGAGCCCCGGGGGAGACCCAGGACACGCTGGAGGAGCTATGTCACTACGCGGCTGGCCTGGGAACACCCTGGGGTCCCACCGGAGGACCTGAAGGAAGTGTCTGGGATGAGGGAAGTCTGGGAGTGCCTGCTTAGACTGCTGCCCCCCGCAACCCCAAGAAAACGGATGGATAATCAGATTGGGTTTCAGAATGATGAGAAAATTAGGACTGTTGCCATAGTAATCAACTATTCAAAACTAAATATTATGTCATTACATCTTTTGAATGATAAAGTCCTCAAAAATTTTGCTTTTACAAAATCTCATGGAGTATTTTTAGATAGATAAAGTGTTACACAAAAAGATTAGAGCTTTCTTCTGAATCTATTGAGAAAAGTGCAACCAGAAAATAGCAGGGTATTGATGTTCGGCGGAGAAGACCCCAGGACGTCCATTGAAGACATACGGCTCACATATGGACCGTCGACCCGGGACACTGAACTTTACCACTTCAATACAGGGCTTTCATTCAAATACCAGGGCTCCAAAGGCCTACAGCAGCACACAGAAGCTAACGCTGACTTTTGAAGAAGAAATGGCACATTACTAAATATGCTTCTCTCCATGGTGACGCTCGATCTTCATCAATGTATTATGTCATCAGTTACATAAGGTCCATTTAAAGCTGGACTGTGTAACTTTTCTGGTGGGGTGTGCTTTTCTCCAAGGACATGTTATCGGTTTGCCTGTAATTTTCCACAGTATGGCATATAACTTGATTATCTCCATGGAGACAGGCAGTTGATGCCACCAGGCCTGTCAGATCTGTGGAGAGTGAGGCTCACATGGTTTTCTATGCAATAAAAACAACAAAACAAAACAAAAAAAAGATAAGTTTAATGCTATACTGTGGAACATTCTAGCAACACAACATCTTCATGGAGACCAGTAGGTGCAGTATGGCTCACCCAAAAACTTACACAGTGCATTTTAAAACCAGACAAAACACTTGTTAGAAAAATATATCTTAATCTCAAACTTTCTCTTTAAAACCTTATCATAAGCGCTATAGATTTGTTCCATCTGTGCCCCCGTGTGACAGCCAAGATAAACAGTTATAATGGTATACAATCTTTTTTAAGCTGTTTCACAAACACAAAGGATAATGCAGCGTCTTTTCACAATAGCTGATTATATGTAACACAATTATGATGATCATGATTAACATTAAATTGGTTGAGCACTGCATGTACACACTCATTACAAACCATGACAAGAACTACAAACCCATCAAAGTAAAGATTTCACAAAAGGATAAAACATGGCTGCTTCCTCTTATTTTAGTTCATATATAAGTGTAGTGTAGTGGATTCAGGTCACAAGTCATTTCAAGTCCATCTACATCAACAAAAAAGAACCTAAAACAGTTTGTTTTGTATTATAGTTTATATCTCATTAACTTTATAAATCAGAAAGTTTGATTTGATAAAGCTGGTAACAAAGAGGAATCTATTAGACAGTTTGGTAACACTTTTAAATAACCTAATTAGCCTTAAAGGGCTCATATTACCCTATTTTCTGATCTATGTTATAATATTGTGTCCTCATCAAAAACAGACCTGGAGTTGTGTTTTGTTTCATTCACATGTTTAACACACAAACCCTGCAGTTCTTCTCTCAAACAGAAAACACTCTGTTCCACCTTGTGATGTCATGTGGTAATACAGTAAGTGCTCCACTGTGCTTTTAAACTCCATACACCTTCACTAGAATCATTTGGATAATTTCAGCGCTGGAATTGCCAATCTCTACTGAACAAAAGGTAAAAAGGAGCTGTTAACTTGAAAACTACTACTTCGTGACATCACAAGGTGGAACAGAGTGTTCTGAGCTTTGGAGATGTAGACAGACTAATAATAAAGAGTTACTCAAACATGTGAATGAGACAAAACACAACTCCAGGCATGTTTTTTGAGGAGGTAACAACATTACAACATGGCTTAAAGCTCACAAGAGTGAATTTTACGTAATATAGGAGCTTTAATAAAGTAATTCTAATTAAAAGCTAGTTATTATGAAGTTTAACCCACTATTTGGCTGAAAGAAAATGAAGGATTCCATTGTTGTTTGGCGACAGCAGAACAAACAAAACAGCGAGTCATGCGGGGTGCGTCATGGCTGTGATTGACAGGTGCTTTGGTCTCAAGCCTTCTCCTGAGAAAGAGACAGTCCATTTACGAAGGCAAACGCAGTATTGACAAAGTGTTTACCTTCACCTGTCGTCTGGGTCAAACGGGGGAAGGGTGAACGCAGCACACACACACAGGCGTTATTACTGTCTAGACTCATTATAAGTCCACAGGTACTTTTTAATAAGATATAATATAATGGGATTCAAGTCAGGTCTGCTGCTGCTGGTTATGTTTCAGCATAAAAATAACATTGTTACCTAATAAACCCAATTAACCCAAATAAGAAGTTTGAAAAGTACTTTTGTTATGGAAATGTTGCTTTTAGAGTTATTTGCTATGGACAAAGTCTTTTGTTTTGTTACAGATAAAAATCATTGGCTCCGTTCACATGCTCACCCAAATCTGATTATGTTCTCATTTCTGGACCTGGAGATTATTTCAGTGACATGCAATCTGATGTGAGCACTCAGAGGGGCCTGTTTACAAGTCATTTTAACAGTCGTATAACTCCAAATATATGAGAATAATCATATTTTGAGTGTAACCGCAGCCACTGTTTAGACTTGGTTTTAAGACTACAATTTTAGATTCATGGACACTTACTTAAAAGGCCCACATTACGCTATTTTCTGATCTATGTTATAATGCCGTTTCCTCATCACAAACAGACCTGGAGTTGTGTTTTGTCTCATTCACACATGTTTAACACACAAACCCTGCATATTTAGGCTGAGTTCTTCTTTCAGACAGAAAACACTCCATACACCTTCACTAGAATCATTTGGATCATTTCAGCCCTGGAATTGCCAGTCTCTACTGCACTAAAGGTAAAAGGCAGCTGTTAACTTGAAAACTACCGCTTCATGACATCACAAGGTGGAACAGAGCATTTCGAGATTTGGAGATGTAGGCAGCCTATTAATAAATGTGTGAATGAAACAAAACGACACGAAACACCCGGTATGTTTTTGATGAGATCACAACATTATAACATGGTTTAAAGCGTCCAAGAGTCCATTTTGTGTAAATAGAGGACCTTTAAAGCAACACTGTGTAACTTTCAGGAGGTGGCACGTCACCTGCATGATTCCGTGGAAATAGGAAGTTAAAACTATGGACACACTGTGGAATATTATAGGTGGGGGCCCTTCTCCAGGCCAAGTAAGAGTCAGATCTGTGGAGACATGTATACTACCTCCATTAACTAGATTCTATTGTTGCTTTATTCGATCTTAAACCACTTTGAGAAATATTTGTTGTGAAGTTTGATGAAAAACAAACTGTTATAGGTATGATTATTATAACATTTTCAAACAGGATGCTCTTGAGTATGGCTCCCCTTTTTTCAAGCCTATTTCAAGTCCACTAAAAAGTCCATTGTAAAGAAATAGTTTTCACGTCTAAAAATCCATAGTTTTGGAGCAGAGAAGTGTGTAAATAGACTTGGAGCTCTGAGTAATAGTGCCGTGTTTCGCTAAAGCCGTCTCAGAGAGGTCAAGACGTTGGAAAGGGAGCCGAGTGAGGAGAGAGACATACAGTAGGTCTGAGAGAGGCTTAGAGCTGAAGTGAAATCAATACGGGCTGATTCCTGAGGACTTGGAGCGGCCCTGATCAATACCACACTAACTGTTCAAGGAAAGAGCCACAGCCCGAGCACTGATGGAGAGTCCCCATTGTGTGTGGACATAAAAGAGGACGCACTATAGCACTGGGACTGCAGGGGGGGGCAGAGGAGAGGGGAACTAGAAACAGGTTTGGACAAACTTCATCACAGCCAAAGGGCCAAAAGTAGTTTCATTAAGTTAGTTTCATGGCCCTGGGCAGACATTGGAAATCCTCCACTTATTTAAACTTTGAGAGGGCTTCACTCAAGAAATGATGTGTTTTGCTGGGAATTGGAGATGTTCAAGTGTGGGCAGAGTGTATCCGAAGAATAACAACTAATAACAATGGGGAAAAGTAACAACAGATGTGACTGTTTTGCCTGGAATGTCCCACAGCATGGCATTAAGCATATCAATTACATGTTTTGTTGCTCCAAAACACAGTAAAAAACATGAGCTAGTTCACGTCTCCACAGAGCTGACCTGTAACATTGTCTGGCGGTGTTGGCTGCTTGCCACAATGGAGACAGGTTTAATGCCATACTGTGGAACAATCTAGGCATGCATAGTGACAGCATCCCCAGTTAAGACAAGCAGGTGGCCAGAAAAGCTAAGCCTACTGCAGCTTTAAAATAACTCCTTGAAGTACTTCTTAAGTCTGTTACTCAAAATGCATGCTTATACTTGTTACTAGGAAAAGGTTTCAAAGCTCAATATTTTTGAAATTGATAGTTTTGGCTGCCACCCAGAAGCCATTTTCAATCTTGTTACCAATTTAAAATCGTTTAATATATCTCTTGTTTATTATTTTCACTGGCTAAACATATCCTAGTCTATTTTTGATTTGGTCACAGAATCCAGGCGCAGAGCAATCACAGTAGTAATCAGTATTTTCAGTGCCATAAACCCTGAATCAATTCTTAAAAGAACTCAAACAAAGTTAGTGAATCAGCTCTTTAGCTTGTGTGAGAAAGACAAGTTAGAGGGATTATAGCAGCATTATATTTAAAAAAAGCAAGAGGATAAAACGAAGCGATACAATTTACAAATCCCTCTTTTCTTAACGTCTCTGTGCCATTTGGTGGAGTTAAGAAGTTCAATAAATACTCAAAGGACATGTGCAAGCAAATGCAGTCTAATCCTAATTAGGATTCAGAAAGGATGACGCTGCATGTTTGAAGTTTTTGTACAATACACCACAACTGAACAGGGCATGGTG
This sequence comes from Periophthalmodon schlosseri, assembly GCA_000787095.1. NCBI lineage: Eukaryota > Metazoa > Chordata > Actinopteri > Gobiiformes > Gobiidae > Periophthalmodon > Periophthalmodon schlosseri. The sequence goes on along the minus strand of KN481743.1, from coordinate 162,905 downwards.
GTGCGTCGTAATCTGCCATGGGGACAGTCTCATTCTGAGTGTTATGCAACTGTACTTAGACTTTATGTGGGTGATATGCTAAAAAGTTCACAATGTTTTAAAGCCTACATCATCTCACTATTCATGTACTCTTAGTATCTTTGAAGAGAATCACTTAGTCTTACAATCCAATCCAACACTCAATACATCCAGCTCACAATTTGCAAATCCAGAATGATATCTCTCTGTGTTTTTTATACAGATTGATATGAGTCTGGTCCCCACGTCCTCCGTTGCGTCTCAAGTCCGGTCAAATGTGATTGTCCAGTCAGGTCTGTGTTTTCAGTAACACATGTCAAAAGAAGGAGCTCATTAGCCATCTGTGATATACAAATAAAATCTAATTTCTCCCAGCTCAGATTAACAGAGTTTAGTATTTTTTCCTTCATTTTTTCCGATACAGATGGACCATGCCTGTCCCCGATTGGCTAATCCACCTGTCACTCACGGCCATTTGAAAACGAGGAGATTCACCAGTGAGCAGACGCACATCCTCGTCAAGTATTGAAGTAAAGTGCATTCTGGATACATGTGATAATCGATATATTGCACATGATATATCTATGAGATATCTGTGTTGTAAAAGACACCGTGGGGAAGCTGGCCCAATGTGGTCGAAGTAGGAGACAGACTTACATAAAAAGTGTGTTTTACCAGATGGAATTTATTAAAAGATGACTCCGGCTGAAATGCAAAATAACTCAAGAAAACAACATAAACTGTTCACATGACTAAACAGAAAATAAGCAACTTAAATTGCGTGTGTGCACACAACTGCACTCAAGTCCCCAAATGAACTCAAACAGGCAGCTTTTATACTCACTCACAAAGGAAGCCCTGTACAGGTGAGCAGGCAAGTACATTTATATTTTAAGTATGTTTCAAATACAGCTATAAACACAAGATTACTTAAATCAGATGTACAGAAATACACAGAAAAACAAATGACTCCAAACAGACGACCCCTCCACATGGTCTGGCCCATGACCTCAACCAAAGACTACAAAAATGTCCGACATTGGGCACGCCTCCTGTTTGTCTGGAGTGGACCACGTGGTGAACCAGGTAAGTATGTGTATGTATGGATTTAACTGAAATGTTTTAGCAAATACAGTATATTTCAATGAACAATGAGTTGTGTGGTAACTGAACTGAAGAGTAACTACATAAACAAAAGAGGACTGTAAATGTTTAGCTGTTTACTTGTATTTGGTAAATGAAGAAAATGAAATGATGAAAGTGGCAAATGAAATAATGGGACAAAGTGACCAAACTTACTTCATCACAGTCATTTAGAAGTACTTTAATCATAGTTCAGTCTAATTTTAGACCAACTTTAGCCCTAATTTAGCCCTGATATAGTCCAAGTTTAGGTCTGGTGGTACTTGGAAAGCTAAACATTATCTTGTGGAGAACCAGCATGCCCATTCAGTTTATGAAATACACTTCATCACAGCTGTAAACATGCCGAGTACATGACATAAATATGTCTACTTTAAAATAAACAACAAAACTGCAGTGCTGCCACAACTTTGTGAAATGGACCAAAATTGTTTATGGAAAAATATTGATCTAACAGCTCTCTCATAATTTAGTGTAATTCACAAACTTAGACATTAGGCTGTAGCTGAGCCTCAAACATTTTTGTGTTGAAAAATAAAATAGGCAAGAACTTAAAGGGCCCATATTGCACAATTTTCTGATTATGTTATAATGCATCCAGCATACCTGGAGTTGTATTTCGTTTCATTCACACAAGTTCGACACACAAACCCTGCATATTTAGGCTGTCTCTCAAACAGAAAACACATACAGCTAGTGCTCCACTGTGTTTTTAAACTCCACACAACTTCACTAAAATCATTTGGATCATTTCAGCCCGGAAATTGCCTGTCTCTACTGAACTAAAGGTAACTGCTAACTTGAAAACTACCACTTCATGACATCATACGGTGGAACAGAGCATTTTGAGCTTTGGAGATGCAGACAGACTAATAATAAAGAGTTACTCGAACATGTGTGAATGAAACAAGACACACTTCAGGTATGTATTTGATGAGGCTTAAAGCTCACGTGAGTCAGTTTTGCGTAATATAGGACCTTTAATATCTGTAGATCAGTGAAGCACAAAGAGATGGCCCTGCAACAGTGAATTTATATCAAGGCCAGATCTAATGCTGAACTTGACCACAGTCGAGTCCAGAAATCTAAATGGTCCCTGTTACTCACCATTACAACGTTACTCAATAACATACAAACATAACCTTACTAATGGAGGGTTCATGAATAAAGAGGCTATTAATCTAAGTTTAATCAAAGAAATTGCATTTATTCCAAAGACGTTTTTTAAGTTTCACTAACAGCAAGAATTTGAGCTGTTATAAAATCTGACATGTATTCTTGACCTTTAGCCTATTCTTGGGTTTTCAATATTTCATCAAAGGACTCGTATGAAATATCTAGTATACAGTCAGTGGTGAAGAGGCCCTCAACAAAGCCCAGCAGAAAGCTAAAGGGAAAAAAAGACTACAGCGCGGTGTCAATAGGTGCAGATGTTACACAGTTCATGTGCTCCATTAAACTGCATTCATTTCCAATAATGAGAGTTTCTGCTGGTACTCTGCTCTCCCCTGACCTTCAGATCAATCAAACAGCTTGAGTGGGTGTTCAGCAGACAACGTCACTATTCTCATCCAAGCACGGAGCAACATGTTTGTGAGTTTACTAATGGTAAAGGTCAGATTAAGAGAATTCCTGACCAGTATGGTGTCCTAATCATATATGTTCAAGTCATATCTGGAGAGCCAATAGACTAAGGAGACTTGGAAGTATATTTCAGGAAGAACTAGTCTGTGCAAAGTCATTTAGGTCTTTTGGGGTGAGGGTGGTCAGGGGTGGACAGTCGGGGAAACTCATGTTCATTGTTTTGTTTGCAAAGCTCCCGCTGTGTTTGGGTTTCAAGCTGTGACCATGTTCCTCTGTTGTTATAGTGGTTTTCAGATTCGAGAATGTGATGATGTCATACTACCAGGTGGGAGGCATAATATCATAAAAACAAGTAGAATTTTCAGCCTGTAGACCTAGATAAACACTTGGATCGCGTTCTGTTAGAAGTGCTCCGAGACATAGCATCAAGGACAGCGGGTCTGTGTCCTTGTGAGGCGATATATTTTTTCAATACATACATGAGCCGCAGGAGCCTTCAAAATGGCATGAGCTTTGTTTTAAGATACAAGTGTCTCCCTGAAGTACTTTCGATTCAACATTTGTAAGACACAGCAGATCAAGATGTGCAAAAATATGACAACATCCAGTCCAATCCACTTCATTTCTACAGCATTTTATAAACAAGGACTGTTTCCAAAGTTCTGCACATAGTGAGATAAAATCAACAGTGAACACAATAAAAGCATAATAAAAAAACAGAGTAAAAATAAATAAAACAATAAAATGTGCGAGTGAGTGATTGGAGTGAGTGGCAGTAGAGCTAACGCTACCGTTACATATATACAACTGTAAAGTGGCTCTGGAGGAAAGGACAGACAACTGCATTCTAATAATAACGCATTGCACTTTACGGGGTTGTTGAAGCCTCTTAAAGCACGACACTGTAGTCATGACTCATTCCCTCCATATTCTGTGATAGTAAGATAAGTCTGTAGCTACACTGGCAGAAGCGAGGCTGCCAATCTGCACTATCTGCCCCTCCGACCATCGCCAACACCCAAGCACACACCGCATTCGTACTGGGTGAAGCGTCTAGCCTAGGGACACATCATCAGAACTTGGTCGGAGCGATGCGGTCGAAGTAGGAGGCAGACTTGCATAAAAAGTGTCTTTTATCAGACAGAATTTATTAAAAGATGACTCCGGCTGAAATGCAAAATAACTCAAGATCTGCCGTAACAGCCACATGCGCACAATTGCACTCAAGTCCCCCCAGTGAACTCAAACAGGCAGCTTTTATACACCTTATTCCGGAAGGTGCCGTGGGCGCCGCCATCATCATTGGAGTTGTCTTATTTTGCATGGGGCTGCCGATCTTGAGCAAATAAGTTCTACATGGACTACAGAGCTGTTTTAAAGCCTCGGTGCAGTGTTGACTTGTTGGTCACATGAACATTGAACATTTTACACAAATCAACCCACTAAATAAGCCCATTTTTCTGTACGGGTAAGTAGGTGTTTAACGTTAGCAGGCAAGTACATATAAATAAAGATATAAACACAGGATCACTTAAATCAAATACAGAAATATATAGAAAAAACAAATGACTCCAAACAGATGACCCATAATCATCCTCCTTTGGGTTTGTGGACGAGTGTTTACAACCCTCGAGCCACCGTCACCCCTCACTATTAGTATTATTGATAAAAAGATTCACTAAAATGTTTTTCATTACCCAGTATAATTTAGCCAACTCTGAACAAATGACAGACAAGGACTCTTCATTAGGAACAAATGCCCCAACACAAATGACTCATTACACCTGGTTCAGAGGGGAAAGAGAGAGACAGCAGGACAGAGACCGAGGAAGAAGAGAGAGAACGAAAACTGATCGCTGATGAAGCATGAACTGAATTAGCGTCAGTGTAAACAATGAAAAGATAGCAACATGCACGAGTATTTCCAAAACAAAAGCAGAAAATCTTTAATAATAATTGTCATTCTTTGTGGCGAATTAGAGGCAGAAAATCAGCCATTCCAAACACGCCCCCACATTTCATTTTATCACAGAGCCATAAAAACATTTAGACACACACTGGCCACGCTCCCTGACAGCAGCGCGTGAGCCTGCATTTTAATTCACGTTTTAATCAACGCCCTATATCTAACGAAGCTCTAGGCAGATGCAACATGACTCCATTCTTAAGTATAGAGACAAATGTATATTGCCGCATTGCCATTATTTTGTTTACACTAGAAACTAAATCAAGAGGAACCACCTGAGACCGTGAGGAGGGAGAGCCAAGTGCTCCCAACAATTGAAAGGCGCACGGCATCCCCTATTCAATTAGCAGCAGACACACAGAGAAAACGGCATAAATTAACTCTTTATCTTAACAAAATATATGAGTTTGCAAAAGTGGGTTTGTACGCTCCATCTGTATAATTAGAGAGTTGAATGAAATCTAATTTATGATGATTGACCCTCGGAGAATGTCTTTATTTCGCACGGCTGACGAAATAAACAAGTGTCAAAAATGTTCCGCTGCCAATGCCATTTTAATGAGAACTAAAGAGAGAGATTATTTTTGAATGATTGTTAATAACACATACAGCGCTGGTTCCAAATAATAAAGTTTAAAGTTAAAAATCTGCTCCATGCTTCATAAATGCAGCCTTTGGGGAATGGTTTTATTGAGTGCCGTTAAACAAATTGCTGTTATTGCTTTAGAGCTACGTTTTAGATTAGTACAAATGAACTCAAACTGGGGAAGAAGAACAGTTAGTAGAACAAGAGCTTTTTGTTACGATTTCCACTGTTTGAGCGATAACTTGTGTCTTTAGCACTAATCTGTAAATCTGGAACTATCCACCCATTCAGAATTATTATTAGAGATAGACCAATATATCGGTTGGTTGATATATCGAGCAGATATTTTGTTTGGGCCAACTAGATGCCTAAAGAATCCACAGAAAGCTTTATCTGAACACATTAATGTCAAGGGGACACTGCACAAAACATGACTACACCACTCTCTTATCCACTTACGTAAAACAGGGCTGTGGATGAGTTTGTAGTCATTTCTAATTATATAATTTGAGGAAAATAATCAAAATAGGCCCCACATATCGGCAGAGTTTATCGGTCACCAGTTGCTCTAGATTCCAAACAATATCGGCATTGGCCATGAAAAAACATATTACATCTTTTCAATGGAACAAAACCCATTTATAACAAATGAGTGACAAAATACAAACCAATTTTGAATTTTGTGTGAAGTACAAGCATTATAATGAGGGTGCAAAATATAGGTTTATGTGGCAGATGTTTCGCTCAGTTTCACAGATGTGAAGTTTCTGGTTCATTGCAGACATTTGTGCTGTATTTAACGGTGCTGTGCCTGATTTTTTACAACAGAACAAGTTCATTTTAAAAGGACTGCAGTGGTCCAAACCTATGCCTCACTTTGTTAACACATTCATACATTATAATTAATAACCGCTATGAGTTTATGGGAAATGGTCACATTTTTTATAAGCACTCAAACCGCTTTACATCAAGGAACCACTCACCCATTCACACATCCATTCATACACCAGTGTACGCAGACACTGGGGATGAGGTGGGTTAAGTGTCTTGCCCAAGGACACAACGACAGCATTCATCTGTGGGAGCTAGACCTGACCTGTGGGTCAGTGAATCTGATCTCTCTACTGATGATGCTTATGTTGAGAGTGGGATTCAAACTGCCAACCTTTGGATCAGTGGACAAACGCTCCACCAACTGAGCTACTCTTGCCTTTTATAAGCCTGTTTCACAATTTTCGGTGGCTAGAGCCGTCACAGCAATGCTAACAACAACTAGCATGCTAACAGCGTACTTCCTCATTCACTGAGGATAAAACACTCTACATTAGATGTAGGCATTTTACCCCAAGAGCTGCTTTTAAAATATATCTGTACAGGAGCAAGACAAACTTTACTTTAACCAGCCACGAATCTTTGCTAATTGTATGTGAATGGTCCAAAGATTCTATTCCAGCTAAGAAAATATGAATTCTACATTAAAATACATTTGTTTCTTATTAACATGCCTCTGCTTTACTTTTGAGGTGGCAGAAGTTTAATTATGTTGTCAGAAACTACTGTAGAATTATATTGGTTTAAAAATGTGACCTTGAGAAAATCAGATGTGCTAATATAATAGCAGTATAATCAAATACATCACTGCTGACATGTGACCTTGAGCCAAATGCTTTGTTATTGTACTTTTAATAGAGAAAACTGATATAGAGAACTTTAGATAAATATTTCTGAGAAGTTCGACTCCAAGGAGAATATTTTGTGAGCAGATTCCTGGTAGCTCCACGATATGAGGCAGATAGCACAGACATGAGAGATGAGCTGGACGGTGGAAATACGGCCTCCTTTGACATTTACGACAAAGCAATCAGAATGCGCTCCAGATTCGTAAACATAAACAGCCTGTGTACCCAGGCCTGGTCATATCACAGGCAGCTCCGGGAAAGGCCGAGCAAACAGGAGCATGGAGAGCAGCCACAGACACCTGCCAACATGTCATCAACTCTAACAGCATCATGTGAAGAAACAAAACAAAACATCCACATTTAAAATCATGGTTAAATCGTGCAGTACTATGGTATGTTTTAGGGATTAAAGCTGCACTAGGTGACTTTTCTGGTGAACGGTCTGCCACATGCTTGTCTCCATGGAGATGTTACTGATTTGCCTGGAATTTTCCAAGGTATGAAATTAACTCATGTATCTTGCATTTATACAGGTGATTTTAGGGCTAAAAATACAATGAAAAAAACCTGCATTCTTATTGTGAGTGGGGTCGCCTCTCCACAGATCTAACCTGTAACTTGGCCTAATTGTATTTTCTGTATATCTGTTTTTGTTGACTTTTGGGCATCTTAGGTTGTATTATAAATGTGGTATATAAATAAAATTGATTTGAATTGAATCGGATCATCTGCTTGTCTCCATGGGGATGCTACTGCTTTGCCTGAAGTTACACAATATGGCGGATCTGTTCAGACAGTCAGGAATTGCCTGTTTTTTTAAATATTTTTAGCAATAAAAAACATCTGTAATCAAATAAAAACCATCTGTAATCAAATAAAAACACCTGTAATCCAAAATAGTTCAATTCAATGCCACACTGTGGAAGATTCCAGAGAAGTTACACAGTGCACCTTTAAATATTCTGAAATAAAAACCAAAACATCTCAATTGGGACTAAACTCAGAACTAAACCAGATTAAACCAGGACTAGACCAGGAACAAACCAAGTCTATATCAGGACTAAACTAGACTTAAACCAGGACCAAAGCAGGACAAATGTGAGCACAGCCTAAAACAGACTTGCTTCAGGCGAAGAACCTTTTTGTCCACTCCCCTCTCTTGTCCGTATCCTGGGCTAAGTATTGTAAATGTCTGCTGTGACCCTTAATAAAGCCAGCATCCATCCTGTTTGTGCAATTTTAGAGCCAGGCCCGATCAATGAAATGTAATTTAAGTCCAGGGCATTATTCTAAAAGCGAGGGGCCCGTGATTCTCTCAGCAGGCAGCCAACTCGTGATAAAGTGGCCTCAGTCTGTCCTCTGTGCCACACAGCCACACCGCAAACACAACAGCAGGAACCATGTGTTTTTATCAGTGAATATAGAAAAATGTAAGAAGTCTATTGTCTGTAATGAAACTAAAATTGACACAAGGTTCATCCTCTGTTATGTACTCACTGATAAAAAATATTATGCAATAACAATAATCAGATGAGGGTTTCCAGGATATTTTAAATAATGTAATCACAGCATCTACAAATACATTAACCACCTTTTTTGCACAAATAAAGATAAAGAAACAATATAAATTTTCTTAAACTGTCAAATTTTGTCGACCTAAGCAGTGGTGAAAGGTAATGTAGTACAAGTAGTAAAGTATTGTACTTAAGTAGAATTTTTAGGTATCAGAACTTTTCTTGCATACAGTACATTTTAGAGTTGATACTTTTTACTTTCACTTCACTACATTTGAGAGCAGGTATTTGTACTTTCTACTCATTCATATTTCATATGATTTGAGGGGTTATTTTTACCATGTTCGTGGTAACATCCTGACTGACTGCTTTGACTCCAAGCTTCGGCTTCGGGCAAACAAAAATAAATACACCAAATTCATGAGAAAAATTACGAAATTGATTCGTTTTGCTACTGTTGACTAAAATATGTATCATTTTTAAATCAATATCACTAATTTACACTTTAACACATTAACAACACGTGATGCGGTGGGACTGCTCGCTGGAGGGACTATGTCTCTCGGCTGGCCTGGGAACGCCTCGAGGTCCCACCGGAGGAGCTGGAGGAAGTGTCTGGAGTGAGGGAAGTCTAGGAGTCCCTGCTTAGACTGCTGCTCCCGCAACCTTAAAGTACATTTTTAAATGGGTGCTTAAATACTTTTACTCTAACTTGAGTAACTTTTTCCCTCTGTTTCTGTACTTTTACTTTTACTTAAGTAACACAATTGAGTACTTCATCCACCACTGGTACAAACTGGTACAAAGCTCAATGTCTCTGTCAGTATAAATAAACTGACAATCTCCTCAAAACCCCAAAGACGTTATTGTTGCCAGTTGAAAGGGCTTAAGGCCATAAGCGGAATAAGCCAAGTTTGTGGAGCCAATCCCAAACAAACACTCAACATTTGTGAATCATAACTTTGGATATTTCTTCCAAAACCAGTAAATCCCCATAGAGTTATACAGACAACTCTTCTTCATCTGAAATAATGACACAACCTGTTCTGTTGGAAGCATTTTGATAGTTTTGTTATCATAAAAGAAATACTTGGTTTTAATGCGCATGCCTTTAAAATCACACAGTATAAAAAAGACCATGTAGACTGAACATATATGTGGGTTTTCTGTTATTTCTTTTGAGTATAGTGCCTTACACATTTATACAGGCTCCTGCCCTCCATCAGAGGTTTTGACATCACCAGATTCTAAAATGTGAACGCACCTATTCAAAACCCAGAGGACGAGAGAAAAGGGGAGGAGAGATTCATGTCCAGTATCCCATCAGCCCCCGGCCTATTACATCCACACAGCAGCAGTCAATACAGCGCTCCGACGGCCACTCACTCAGCCCCTCTCAGGTTCCAACGCGCACACCGGCAGAATACAAATCAGGCAGGGCATCTCTCTGCACTGACTCCAATGCGCCCAAGCCCTTTTTTTTAACACTGCCAGAAATGTATCGCTTCTAACGGAAACTAAATTGGACTGCCACTGTAAAGAGAGAGGTTTTAATTAAGATATAAATTACCCGTGCTGTACTGTGTATTGACAAAGTGCTGAAGAATGGATTTTAGAGTTCAGTTGAGTAAAAGTACTGTTAAGCTCATACATATACACATCTCTGATTTATATTTTAACCTTAAACTATGGCTGGGTTTCAGACGACATCACAACATTCTATAGATCGGTCATATTTAATACACATGGAGCAGCCAAGATGAATATTGTTCAAATGCAGATTTTTGTTCTAATACAGGGAATTCTTGGGTCCAGTCTCTAAAAGAAACGGTCAGGTTCAACATTTGTGTATTTACACCTTTTGGATAATTCATGGCAAAGTACAACGTAATCAATAGGGGAAACTGGCTCTAGCCCCTTGAAGTATGACATCATCACATTCTACAATCTGACCATAATTAATGTGCTACTAACGTAACTACTATTTTCTCAGTGGTTATCAATGCACTTGAGACACTCCCAAGTCCTGGGTAAATACCGTAGCGTTCTGGTTGTTTATTTTCTGAACACAAGGGCTACTGTAGGCCGTAACCCGCGTCAAAACAAGGGCAAAACAACAGCAAAACAACAGCAGTCTCAATTCACTAAAGCCAGTCTCCAAAACAGACCAGTGACCACAGACTGTATAAAGGAGCGGACTATGGGAATATGACCCATAGCGTTCGGCCCTAGTCAAATGAAGCTCATCGAGGTTAGCAGTTATAGGGGCGATGTTGGAGCTGAGTTGCATATTAGGAATTCCGACCGCGTGTATCATAGCAACCAAAGGGGCAATCCGGAACAAGGCTGTTGAAAGTAACGTCTCTTCCCGCCCGCACCGCTGGTTTAGCACAGAGCGGGCGCTTAGCAACGCTGTCAATCAAACCTGTTGTTAACGCTAGTGTGAGCGACCTCGGGGAAAGAAGGCGCCTGATTTGTCTGTTATTAATGTTCATATCTTGATTTACGGACACAATATCGAAATAAAAAATACCAGGGTCATGGAGAGCGGGTCAATACTAACATTTTAAAACCAAAATGACGAGCCTGACAGCAGCAGTTACGGGGAGAGGGGCGGCAGTTTTCCAATGGAGCCAGAAGCGCGCCCATGCTCTCTTCCTCTTTGGAACGTGGCGGCTAGCAGGTTAGCCATGTCTATTTATATATACAACAGTCAATGCCAGTAACTGATGAATAGAACCTTCAGCTCAACTTGTCGGCATAGCAACCAAGTGTCACATACAAAAGCAGTTACATGAATAACAACACATGAACACGTACAAGAACGACGAAAGGTGTCAACTCTGAGGTAAACGCAAAATATCAGATTATTACAATATATCCAAATCCCTATAGAATTTGGCATTTGGCAAGGTTGAATGCTACGTGACATTTCTAAGGACACTGTGGGTGAACTGAACAGCCCAAGGACACGACAACAGCCATAAATCAGAAAAATAAAGAACAATCAACAAAAGGCCAAGGTTAAAGTACGCTTTATTGTCCCCATAGGGAAATTTGTCCTCTGCATTTGACCCATTCTATCAGGAGTAATGGGCCTCCTATCTCGAGATCTTGAGCTAGGCTTGACTAACTACCTTATATTGTTGTTTTGATGGGGGAAAAGCTTCTTGCTCTGAAGCTAGAGTGCTTATAATTGAAGTAATTACTTTGATCATTCCAGATTGTGTACTGAAGTCTTTAAAGAAGACCTATTGTGCTTGTGTCTGCTACGCCTGTGGAACATTATGTTATAATTTGGACATTTTAAATCACAATATTCATCTAAAACAACTATAAATAATAAAAGAAACAACTCCACTAGAAAACCACCCAATGGGAGCTGACATCGGCGTAAACGTCATCACAACAAAGAGCCGTGAAGCTGTCGGCCACTCCTACGGATAGCTGCAGATCTCACTAGCGAGCAGCGGATTTTTTTTTTCATTTGTACCAAAATGACTATGCGACGCGAATCCAACGCATCTCATCAATTACACAGTAGTGGGTGTGTACCAGTGGCAATGAAAACAGGGATTAGTCAGGAATATGGCGTCTTGAAAATAAGCGATTAAAGATTGCTCAAACATGCAAGAATCACTCCAAAAACAACTTCAAGAGGGTAAATGAGAAGAGGAAACAACTATAACATGGTCAAAAGCTCTGAAAAGTCAATTTTGCAGAACTCATCTGCTTTAAATGTCCTTCACCTTTTGGATGGAAAATAATAACAAAATAATTTAACTTCTACATCTGCAGAAAGCCACATTGTAAATTTTAAGATGCACAGTATATGTGTTGGCATTCAGTGGGTGCTAATCTTGGTTATTTCAGATTAGCTTGACTAATAAGGGATTATCGCATCATATCTAACAAATTAGGCGTAATATATTTTGGTACGAAATAAACTGAACGCAAACAAATCTTTAATCTGGGTGTTTGTTTACTGTAGGTGTGCGAGCATTAATAAGTCAGGAGAGTAAAGGTGGAGAGGCACCAATAATGCGCTCCACAGTCAAATAAAGTCTTTGATGTCCCCCGAAATATTTAAACTTCCAAAAACAAATAAAAACGCATTTCCATATTTTGGCAGGCGATAAAGACAAGTCCAAAACAATGAGTTAATATTGTATTGGATGGAGTCAACAGTGTTAACAAAAGGAGGGAAGCGTTCAATTTTTAATGTCTGTTTCCTTTTTTCCACAGAGAAAAACAGCGCATAGGACTGATCAAACTGACGTGTGCTTCGGTTCAGTCCAGATGCATCACTTCTGTTTATTTCCTATGGGGACTTCACATCCAGAGAGTCGACCCAGCGGACCTCAAACACAATAAGATATTTAAGGTTTAATGAAAAAGAAACAAGATGCTTTTAAAAGATGTCAGTCATTTGGGGAGATGTCAATTTTTAACTGTTCTGACTCAAACATAGGTTCAAGTTTCTTTTACACTGCAATTTTAATGAAGTATGGCTTGCGGGAGTACTGAGCTATATATTATTAAGTTGCGTTTGCGTTTTTGTGCGGCTTGACACTATAGGCCTACAATGTTTTTGTATAATTGGTTCAAATCCTCTGTAAATGTATTTTGTTCCTATTTTAAAAGGTCCTATATTGCACAAAATTGATTCTTATGAGCTTTAAGCCATGTTATAATGCTGTTATCACCTCAAAAACATACCTGGAATTGTGGTTTGTTTCATTCACAGATGTCTGTTTACATCTCCAAAGCTCAAAATGCTCTGTTCCACCTAGTGATGTCATGTAGTGGTAGTTTCAAATTAGCAATTCCGGGGCTGAAATGATCCAAATGGTTCTAGTGAAGGTGTATGGAGTTTAAAAACACAGTGGAGCACTTCCTGTATTACCACATGACATCACAAGCTGGAACAGAGTGTTTTCAGTTGAGGAAACATTACTACTTAGATCAGAAAATAGCGTAATATGGGCTTTTTAAGAATTCTAACATGTCTGTGAGTTTCAGAGTGATGAAAATATACTACCATTGTCATAGCAATTAAGGGTGCACTACTTTTCTAGAGAAGAGCACACCACACGCTTGTCTCCACAGAGATGTTATAGGATTGCCTGGAACACAGACCTTCATTTTAAGCATATATCACCAGGCAAAGTTACAGGTCAAGTCTGTGGAGACGAGACACCGCTCGCAGTCACAAGTCCTCAAAATATCACCCAGAAACAGGAAGGTGAAACACATGAATTAAGAATAGCAAAATGGTCACTGCTTTCAACAATGAGGCTCAATTCCTGGAACAATTGATTGATTCTCAGAATCCCTTTTAAAGAGGGAAATTATGTAAAATATTATATTATGCAAAATATTATATTATGCAAAATTGATTTTTTTTTTAGCTTTCTACCATGTTATAGTGTTGTTCCCTCATCAAAACCTGCCTGGAGAGATTTTAGATGTCATCTATTCATGTTTCAGTGATTTAGTGATCTCTCACTGACCCTACTCGGACCCTCCTTACGGTTAGTTCTAAGATTCTTTGCAACGCTCAGCCCACAAGCCTCCGTCACCCACGCTCCCACACGACAGCTCTCCATAAATATACAAAAGCATGATACAAAACTGTGCACAGCAACTTGACAAACCTGATGTGATGTGCAGTAGTTTCATTAGCGGGATGCATCTGATTGTGTTGTGATAGCGCTCTGAAGGGAGAGTGACTTAACATGGAGAGAAAAGGGAGGAGAGACTCAGAGCATCAAAAATGAAAGTGAAACTTATAAAACATATTAATAAGTTTTCAGCAAATATAGCATTTAAACGTAGCATGGTGATCTAAATATGTGTTAGCAGATAATACCCCACAGAATTAAAATAGCCCTCTTTAATGAATATTGCAAGTCTTCCTAATTATAATCAATAATTAGGGAGACACATAATATGCATTAATATGAGACTGCAGATTACACAGTTAAAATTCTCCCCTTGCAACTTCCTAACAAGATCAGAGTAAATGCATAGACTCTCCGCCGCTCTACTAATACTAAAGCAGAAGAGATAAATGAAAGAAATGTGTGAGTGATACCAGACAATCCAATTTACCAACAGCCCATATAGTAGTATCTATTTACTTGCACTACATAAATATTCCCCCATAATGCCTTCTGTTGCTCACAATGACTACAGATGCTGAGCTCAGCGTGGCGTTTACTGCACCAGCGGCCGACTGAAACGCGGTGGCCCTGCTTTTGATGGAGTCGATATGAAACCATGAGGCAGATAATGTTGTGCAAGAGTTAATTAAAAAGGCGGGCTCCTTCCTCTCTGCACTTGTGTAGGTCATAATGGAAAAGCACTACCCGGAGTATATCAGAGTTTGACTAAAAGGTCTGATAAATAATGAGATCTGCGCTCAAAATCTCAAAGGCGCTTGTATTTTTATCTCATTTACTGAAGCACTACTCATTACCACCATTCTTTTAACGAATTTGCATAATAACTTTTCTAAATTTGCGGACTGCTCGGTGTTATTAACCTTCCATTAACCTTTAGATAAACATAGGCAGCTCGGAGCAGTATTCCCTGGGATCCCGTGGCACCACAAGGATTGGCCCAAATTCTCGGGACCAGCTGTGGAATTGCTTCTGGACGATTAGGCTCGGGATAACGGCTCGGCGCACTTACTATGGAGATCTGGTCACATCAGCTCAGACAGGCTGGATCCAGCCCCTGCGTCCCCTGTATCCGCCCAAGTAAATGTGGGGATTTGGAGATGATCAGGAAGTCAATACAAGGAGACTCACTCGTGACACGTGAATAAATGGACTGAAGAAGGGCTGGAATATTGTAACATGCAGTAGACAGGAATAGCGCACATCTGGGTTCGTCTCATGCATGAGTTTGTATGTTTTTGGTTTTGTGATTTCGTTCGGGTATAGATTAAAATATGTGCCATGAAGAACACAACAGTTTTTAGTTTTTTGGGTTTTTTTACACTAAAGTATATGAGGACATCAGAATTATAAAGTGTTACCTTTGACTTTACTACTAGAAAAATGTGAAGATATACCAACTTGTGTGTACTTTGATAAATGGTCGAATTTTTATATAGCACTTTTCCACCTTCAAGGCACTCAAAGCTCAAGGAACCACTCACCCATTCACACACATTCACACACCAGTGTACACAGACACCTGGGACGAGGTGGGTTAAAAAATACTGTCATTGTGTCCTTGCGCAAGGACACAATGACAGTATTTATCTGTGGGAGCTGGACCTGCTCTACCAATAATGTTGAGAGAGCAGGTTTTGGATCTTTGGATCAGAGGATGAACACTCTACCAACTGAGCTACTGTCGCCCTGCTTTGTGTAGATCTGCCAGGTTCTAACACTACGATTGCTGCCACTGCTGCCCTGGGGTAAACTGACAGAAGCTAAGCTGCCAACCTGCACCATCAGCCTCTCTGACCAAATGTTTTGCCCAGGGACACAACAGCAGTGGGTTACGAGATCAGATGAGATCGGGCATTGACAAGGAGGTCTGGCCACTAGACTAGATGCATCTCAAATGAAATCTTTTGTATTGCTTTACACAAATCCTACATTATACTATGACCACTAGTATGCAACCTAAACTATCTACCAACTTCTATAGCAACTCTATGAGTCCAGCCCACACATTTTCCCAGTTCACCTCTGTTGCTTTAGTGAGAACAGTAACAACGACATTGGAAATAGAAAAATGTACTGTATTTCTCGACAAACATACTCAAATCTTTACATAGTGTAGCACATAAACATGACCCCTGAAAAATGAACTAAATATTCTTCTAGATGAAATTGAAAAAAGACCTTCCTTAAAGTTAGTTTGATATTTCCTCAAACTAAAACCCCACTTTGTACTTGTGCCTTGTACTTGTGCCTTGTCCACATCACTAACCATTAAAGTTGCAGTAGACAGACTTGGAGCAGAGGTGACGGACATGGCGTCATTTTGAGATTGTATATGTATGAGTCTTTGGGTCCCGGTGGAGATGGTTGAACCTCCTCTTCCAGTTCAAACCAGGCTCTCCCTGCGCTTGATTAACTTTGTGATCCATTAAGTGGCTTCATCCCCAGAGCGGGAAAAGTGCCCTCCAGCCTGGCCCCAAAGGATTATGGGAATCCCTACGACATCATCAAAGTGCCCACAAGGTGAACCACCGCCACCGACTTCTGAGAGACGGGGGAAGTTGAAGAAACTAATGCACCCTCCCTGCATAAAAACATGACCTAAAAATAAAGCCAAAGAAGAAAGTAGAAATGCAATAAAATCAGTCTGTGACTTTTCTGTTTTTAAATGTCAAAGTGTGCTCAAACTAAAAAGAAGGCAGCCAATGGACCAAACACATTCAGACAGAACAGGATCTTATGAACATCAGCACAATCTAAAACTGAACATGCACAAACCTAATAAAACATTCTATCTGTAAAATGATTTCAGAAACATACTGAGGCTTTGAATGGCTGTAATTATATAAGAATATTGATTCTCAAAAGTAACTCTAAAGGTTTTTATTCTGCACTCTTCTCTTTTAATGTTAATGTTATGATCATTATTTATGTTTTGAGATTTGAATGTCTTTCTTATTCTTTAAAGCACTTTGAATTACTTTGTGTATGAATTGTGTACTGGTAATATTGATGTAGACCTATTTGCTGACAATTTATACCTATTAAACAGAATTTTGTCTCAATTGTCAACAATTACTCCACAGCAAATATTGTACACAGCAGACGTGCTCTGTGTGCTCTGCCCTTGGGTCGACTCTCTGTTGTTGCTGGTACAGTCAGACGCAGTAGACGACTGGAGTGCTCTGCCTTCACTACATCCTGACCCTGCTGCAAGGTCCCAGTGTTTTAGTCTGTCTGGTGCTTTTCAGATCTATTTGACTAATGTTTGACTAATGGTTTTTTTTTTGTTTTTTTTTACCAAATGTCATTCTTGATGCACTTACATCTGTTCCATTTGGTTGGGACTGGCACTTAAACCTGTTGTGGTTACAGTTATATTGTAACCACTCCAGTAAAAATACAACAGCATCAACACTGATATGTGTAGCACTCTGAAGTGAGTTCTACACATTTATCAATCTGGGATGACTCTCACTGAAAGTGATCATAAAACACGGAACGTCATGACGAATATTTGAATCTGATTGGTTAAAGGATCACAACAGCGGAACAAGCCAAAAAATATTACTTTTATTACATCCAGTGAGAGAAAAACACATCTCCCCTGCCGACAAATGGACTTTCTGCACAGTTTCATTAACAAAATAGTCCATACTGACACTTAAATAGGCTGAAGTACGTCTGTCGGCGTCCGCCCGCCCACTAAACCTTACAGCAGGAGCATCTCAAGATGAATTCTCGTGAGTTTGTGAACTCACAAATATCGCAAGAATCCATCTTTGTGTGTAAGGTTAACAACACTGGGAGGTATAGCAAAAAAAAAAATTAAAGTCAACTGCACAAATATTTAAGAATGAATCCAATGAGTCTCATTCAAGACGTCTCGAGACACTTTGGAATGAGGACTGGTTTAAATACTTCTCTGAGGAGTTAACTTACACAGAAATGTACCCATCCATAGTAAGGAAGTCAGGAGTCAAGCCTTTGGTCAAATATTCCGTACTGTAACTCACAATTCACTTTTTTCCCAAAGCTTTTGAATGAGAGATGATTTTTAAGCATGTCACTCACACAACATGAATTGAATCAAACCATTCAAATTGTGCTGCATTAATTATATTTAGCGTTTGCCTAAAGCCATATATCACATAATCCTCAGCGTGACTAAGTGCATCAGTGATCATCTGCCCGCTTCACTCAAATTACACACATGATTCACATGACCCTGTTTAGGGACGTCTGCTTGTTTGTGCATTCCCAGCAGAAATCACTGACTTCATCCAGAGCTTGAGCCATATCACATTGGAGCCATTTCTAGGACTTCCATTTTAACTTCTCCTCCACAAGCCCAGGCAAGGTGTGAATGTGGCATGAAATGAGGTCCAGAAAGCGGGGCCAATTGATATTTAATTAATGCTGGGCAGGACTGCAGGGCCTCCCAACTCATCTGCTGCGTGTCTCATCCAATATGCATGATTTACAAGCAGGCAAGTCGCCATCGCAAACTTTCCGTGCATATAAGGAGGCTATGTAAATGCGGTGGGTGCACTGCGAGCCAACATGTGCTACACCCAATGCATAAGATCAAACTAAATAGAGCGGAAAGTTGTCCAATCTCCATGCATCGGGATATAGATTTGTCTTTGAAAGCCTTTGTAATTTTATTTTAAATATTTATGAGAAAAGTATAAACAGTTTGTGGTGTTTTGGCGGAGAGCGGGTTGCAGAGGACACCTTCCTTTTAAGCCCTCCTGTTTTATTAATGACTGGAGACTGAGATGAATCTTCGCTACCTGAAAGAAAATTGGATTGTACCAACTGTCTGTTTGAGGGAAAATCTCCTTGAACTGTTTGTCTTTGCTGTAAAGGAAATGTATTGCACGTCTGGATGATTCGTAGACAAAGTTTAAACAATGAAAAATGGTTGTTCCATAGAAGGATATTGAGAACTTGTGAATACAGTGTCCTTACGGTGAATAGTGATTTCAAGTTTCAAGCGTCTCTTTGTTTCCTCTGTGTTAAAGTTGCTAAAACGGTTCATCCTCACCTTTCCCTGATGGCACCGACAACTATGACTTTTATGTATTAATGAAAGATCAGACTGAATAAAACATTTGAAAGTTGAAAATGGTTTAAAACAACGTCTTAGATCATCATTGTAACTGCTGGAAATTCAAGGAAAATGAAGCTTAATTATAATTCTGCTTAATTATGTTTATGCTTTTGATTTGTTTTACTATAAATTGGTTAATTAAGTCTAGCAACACAGACAGTAATATTGTCTATTTAGCCTTAAAAGTTCAGGTTACTTATTATAAAAGACCCAAGCGCTTACATCAACACGCTATAGCTAACAAAACAAATTAGGAAAGTCAATTATCTGTTTATCATGTTCTGAAACTAAACTCTTAGCTGAATTAAAATCTACTTTGTTATAATTTTGAGGGTTTTTTAGTATATACCAATCTTTATTTAACTTACTCAAACAACAAAAGGATTAGACAAAGTTATAAGCGGTTTGATTTTTAATTCAAACTAGATGTGAAGAAAAGAATGAAAGTCTGGTCACTCACCAGTATCCTGCGATCTCAAGCAGATATAAATGCAGAGATGTATCAGAGGAACGTTTAAACAAAAACATGTTAATTGCTGAAAACTCTAAAGCAGATTATCGGCTTGTGCTCGCGAGAACAAAAGCCAGAGGGGCTGTTAATAAGACCTCTGTTGTGGCTTCTATTCATCATTTTGATTTTTCTTCAATCTCATTAAAAGTCAAATCTATACATCGATTCTTAGTCAAATGTTGAGTTTGTCGCGCTGTCCGCTCGATCCATTGACCTGCTTTGGCAGCACTAAAACCCTGACCCCTTAAGTTCCCCAAAAGCGTGCATCTGTATTCACACGTTCATAGGAGTTTGAATGGCGTTTCCTATCACTAAACCCACACCAGCAGCAGATCATTGACATTCTGTGATGTGTGAGTGACAGGAGCCGGATGAGTGTGGGATTGAGAACAATGACTGTGTCCCCATGGAGATGCATGAGGTTAGGCTATTTGCCATCCATCACAGAGCCTACAATTACCTATCAGACAGCAAAATTAACAATGTGATCTCCAAGTCTTCAACTGCCTGTGGGCACAGTAATAATTTATAGAGTATACAGATATATTATGGGGGAAGTGAGTATGTTTCAATAAACAGGAAGAAAATTCATAGTATTCTTTCAGTGACCTTTAGCTTGGGTCACCACAGCAAATCCTCCAGTTATTCACACCAGATTCACACTCAAACTCATCCATGCTTTAAATTGACAGGAGAAATACTAGTTTTTCCTAGTTTTTCTCAAAGTCTCGCTTTCGCTCAGTGTGCTAGCTGTAGAAGCTTAGTTATGATTAGTTTCACAAGTCAAATCCAGATCCACCCAAGTTAAATAGTTTCCAAACAGTTTCCAAAGTGCTGCACGAAAACACAATAAAAACAACAAAAGAAAAAGTGCTCAGGTTCATTTTACTTTCATGAAACAGTGAAACCAGTAAAAGCAAATAAAAATTTAAAAATACAAACTAGCCGACCACAGCAAAGGCCTGGTCCCCTCCTGGTTTTAAGTCTCTTCTTCTGCACCACGAGCGGGAAGTTGCAACTCCTTATATCTAATAGTCAAATAGAACTCACCCTGACAACATAATAATTCATAATAGTTCAGAAGTTCACGTTTGTTAGTGCATCTTCTATCGGCCAGCACCGCGCACCTCTGGGACAATGCTCCCATTCACGCACACTACAAAAGTCCCATATTGTTGCCAGTTCAAAACAACAACGGGCTAACTCCCAACATGAAACACCTCATCCATATTCCACAGATTCACAGCTGAAATGCAGCCTTGGCACATAGGCTTAAGTTGATTAATTATGCAGGAGTTTTCAGACGGAAACGTGGACCTTCTGCCTCAAAGTTTCACGGCTTGAAAATCGCCTGCTTTCCGTCTCCCAGCTGGCTTCAGTGTTAAGCTTATGGACAGTCCTAGTGATAAGATTAGGGTTAGGGTTAGTATGAACTGCAGCACTTCAATAAAATGTACTTATTTGCATATATAGTGCTTTGCATTGGTTCACAATGGTATATATGGTGACTTTAAATTCATATAAGGTAGGTACATAGGCAGGTCGACAGGTAGGAAGCTAGCATACAAACACAAAAACGAAATGAAAGTGCAGTGTTACTGGCCAGTTAGTCTGTATGAGTGAGGTCTGAGTCATGAATGTGGTCGAGAAATGGCCTTGAGATTTAAAAAAAAATTAAACAGGTAAAAAAACATATAATTTAACAGAATTTTGTGATGTTGTGGTTAGCATCCTCACCTCAAAGCTAAGGTTCAAATCTTTTATTTTATTTATTTATTTATTTATTTTTGCAGAGTTAACCAATGAAGCAATTTTCTATTATTTTTTCTAGAAGCAACTAGGAGGGTGAAAATTGTTTTTTAAAGGGCCCAAAACAAACCTATTTTGTTTCATTCACACATGTTTAACACACAAACCCTGCACATTTAGGCTGAGTTCTTCATGTGGTAACACAGGAGGTGCTCCACTATGTTTTTAAACTCCATACACCTTCACTAGAATCACTTGGATAATTTCATCGTTGGGATTAGTTCTCTACTGAATTAAAGATAAAATGTAGCTGTTAATGTAAAAAACTACCACTACATGACATCACAAGGTGGAACAGAACATTTTGAGCTTTGGAGATGCAGACAGTCTAATAATGCAGGATAACTTAAACATGTGAATGTAACAAATCACAACTCCAGGTATGTTTTTGAAGAGGTAACAACATTATAACATGGCTTAAAGTTCACAAGAATATTTTTTGTGTAATGTAGGACTTTTAAGGAAACTAACTGAAGTGGATATCGCAGGATTTAAACAGTACCAACATTTTGTTTACAGGATGACTTCTCTACCTCCTGAGACGCTCTTACTCAGACACTGGCCAGAGCTACACAGAGACATATACACTGACATGAAACCATTCCCCTCTCCTCCACATGCACAGTATCGGCCTAAGTTGATTAATTATGCAGTACTTTGCAGACAGTAACACAGAGAATCTTCCTCGCAGTCAGAACCATGTCTGCAGCGCGGCTCCCAGCAGGCCCCAGTGTCAGCCTGTGGACAGCTCCTGTGATAATGGATCGCTCTAATGGTCAAGCCTGGACCGCACATTAGGACACCCGCTCGATCCTCACTATTGCACACAGGAAGCGCTGCCAACAATCAATGCTTAGGCTAATGCGCCAAGAGGAGTAAGTTGAATGTCAGTGCAGCTGATCAATAACTATTCATTTTCGCCAACCACATTTCCACAAATAGGACACTTAATATTGCGAGATTGGATAATTACCATGCCCAATTAAGGCCCCGTGACACTAAGCAACGGATGGGCTGGGTGGGATGGATGGAAAACACAAGGTGCTAATGGAGACACATGCCAGACGCTGATCGACAGGGAGGAGATAGATGGCGATGTCTCCGAACTGTAGGACACCGGCCGAACCTGAGGAGCCCGATAATCCGTGCTACTGCTGCACATGTAATGGATGTCTGCGCGCTCGTGGTCTGAGACAATACAGGCAACGCATGCAACCTCTCTGCTGTTACTTAGAAGTTTTAGGTGGACAGTTTATCTATGTTATAATGTTTCCTCATCACAAACATACCTGTTTTGTGTTTTGTTTCATTCACACATGTTTAACACACAAACCCTGCACATTTAGGCTGTGTTCTTCTCTCAAACAAAAAACACTCTGTTCCACCTTGTGATGTCATGTGACAGTAGAGGAAGTGTTCACTGTGTTTTATGTGACAGTAGAGGAAGTGTTCCACTGTGTTTTTAAACTCCATACACCTTCATTAGACTCATTTGGATGATGAAATTGCCAATATCTACTGAACTAAAGGTAAAGGAGCTGTTAACTTAAAAACTACCGCTTCATGACATCACAAGGTGGAACAGGACATTTTGAGCTTTGGAGATGTAGACAGACTAATAATAAATGATCACTCAAGCATGTGTGAATGAAACAAAACAACAAAAGTCCAGGTATGTTTTTGATGAGGTAACAACATTATAACATGGCTTAAAGCTCACAAGAGCCCATTTTGTGTAATATAGGAACTTTAAGCTTCACATGGCAACATTAGTTATCATGTTGCTCTCTTAAAAATGCATCTTGATCAACGCTTTGATCAAGTAAGTCAAAATCAATTTATTGGTTTGTTACCAGCAATGTTGCCTTGGATCCAGAATACACACTTCTCAAGCACTTTACAAAGCTGTGAGTCT
This sequence comes from Periophthalmodon schlosseri, assembly GCA_000787095.1. Lineage (NCBI taxonomy): Eukaryota > Metazoa > Chordata > Actinopteri > Gobiiformes > Gobiidae > Periophthalmodon > Periophthalmodon schlosseri. The sequence goes on along the minus strand of KN481743.1, from coordinate 139,380 downwards.
AGTCACCACTTACATATCCCTGATTTCAGATGGGAACGATCGACAGGAGGGATCATGGACATGCATGGTCTGGTTTTATCAAAACAAATGTGGCTGCTTACGAGGAAAAAGACAGGAAAGAAATATCACAAGGGACTGAAAAACACTGTGGATTTTGGAGAATCATAAACTCTGTTAATCTGAGGTGAGGGAAGTATGTTTGCGTTCAAAATGATAGGTGACCAGTGAGCTCATTTGTTTCACATACTGTCTGAATCTGGCTCAAAGGAGTGGGGACCAAATTGTTATTTTGCATCAGTTTGGACTTGCCAGCACATGATCCATACAAAACTTTACATATGATTCAAATTTGTGATCCACTAATAACAAAATGTAAACAATAATTAAATAAATGCAACAAGAAAAAAAGGAAAAATATGCAAAATATTGTAATAATAGTAAAAAAAAACATAAAAATTCGCAGCTGGAGTCTGAAGTTTCTGCTCTGATAATTTAGTCATACAAGATTTCCCATGGGAGCAGGTCAGAGGCGATAGAGTTGGAGAAGATCACACCTTAGTCCGACAGCTCTCGGTCAAACTGCGGCCCTATCAGAATGCACCTGCTGATGTAGTCCTGCATATTTATAATCCCACAAACTACATCCAACTGTGCATGTTTCCAGTGCCGCTTCAGGGAGCACACGACATTCTGACGCATGTGGGTGTGAGTGCAGTTCCTGCTTCTTCACACAGATCCTTAGAGGTAAGTGTTGTTATCTGCAAAGCTTAATGTCAAAACCATCTCTACTGTAAAAGTTCTCCAGCAACTCAGCAGCATATTAATTAAGTGCAATGCATAAATTACTAGATACTATATTAACAACTGCATTTATAAGTCTGATTGTGGTTGGCAAACTCATTATAATTCACAGTACACTTACGGAACATATAAAGTGGTAACAAGAAAAAACAGTGGTCTAAAACAGACAGAAAAACTCATAAAAATTGCTAAATCAAATGACTTCACTAAGATATTTGGACAAGTTTTGAGACAATTTCCAGACTTTTTATTTGCACTAACAGAAACGTGGTAAGGTATTTCAAAAATCCATTTCATTTTCATTTCATTTTCTTTTTCAAATGGTAACTTATTGCAAGGTTATATGTAAATTACACAGGATGCACCCAAAAGTCAAAATCAACTTCTGACGGATAAAACTATATTAAAAGTATTATTAGTATAAAATAAAAGTGGGTGTGCAAATTAAATAGCACCGTTTGACAAATGCATTGGTCTTTGGGTTGTACTTAGGCCTGCCATGCTAATTGCTATATCGGCTTATTGTTCATGATAGTACTTTTTAGGGGAAATTTCTGCACTATGATAAGATTTGAAATGTAGAAGGTTGAATTATCCGCTTCTATGACAAATTATATATATACAAACTAACTTCTAAAGTGTTGCATTCTGCTATTTATTTGTTACAGCTCATATTTTAACAATATTCTAGATTTAGAATAGTTTTTGGGAGATGGTTGTGCTTTATGGTTTGGTTTCAATATTCTTCAGCAATATCGTGGCAGGCCTAGTTGTACTTTGAGGTTTGACCCCTGACCTGAACTATTCATGAGTTTCAAGCACAGACTGTAAAAAGAAGTGGACTAAGTGAGTGTGACGTCCCCCATAGCGTTCGGCTCCAAATGAAGCTCATCGAGGCTAGAGCGGTTATAGGGGCGAATGTGGAGCCGATGTCCATATAAGGTATTCTGACCGCGAGCATCATAGTAACCAAAGAGCCAACCTGGAGTAAAGCTGATGAAGGTAATGCCCCTTCACACTAGGTTCAATCAAACTGTTGCTAAGATTTATCTCTTGTTAATGTTTATTGATTTACAGACACAATAGCGAAATAAAAACACCAGGATCATGTAGAGCGGGTTAATACGAACATTTTAAGACCAAAATGATGAGGCTCACTGCAGCAGTTACAGAGACAGTGTAAATGTAAGGTGAACTGGAGCCAGAGTCGATGGAGCTGGAAGTGCGCCCATGATCACTTCCTATTTGAAACAGCGGCTAGCGGGTTAGCCGTGTCCATTTATATATACAGTCTATGGTTTCAAGCTAGTCCTCCAGTACTGTTGTGAAGTCTACATCTTCAAGTTTGAGATGAATGCACTTTCATTATAGTTCCAGCACTAAAACTGCCTTCGATACAGAGCATGTTTTATTCATTCATGCATTGTATCTTAGCCTTATTTAAAATAGTTCACTATTGTCCATACACCCTCTAGGCAAAATGTGTTTTGTGTGCTCAGAAAATATATTTTGGATGAATTACCTGGTTTCCAATTTTTTAAAGTTACAAAATCATGAACTACTGATACTTAGATGCCCCAAAGTACAATATGTATTTTCAAGACATATTGTTTCGGTTAAAAAGCATTCTGTCCTTGAAGAATCTTTTCCATATGTTTTAAGCTTTTATATTACGTAAAGACTCAACAAGTGCTCAGTTAATTAAAAACATAAAGAAAGCCATTGATGTAACCCTAGTTTGCCAATGCTTCAGTTTTGGCATTTACTATTAACTCTATTCAGTCAATGGAGCCATTCAAACGATAATATGCATCTTGGCTGGAGACGGAGGGCATATTCTTGTGCTCAAAGATGAGGCACAAAAGGCAGTTTGAATGGTTTGCTTTAATAAGGTCCCTCCTGGTCCTGACTGCTCAGGCTAAGCTACAGCTGCAGGCTTGGTTCTTTATAATATATATGTTGTTTGTGTGCTGGAGGTGAGAGGATGGAGCGGGTAGTTAATTTAAATGTAATCACACTTCTTTTCCAAAAACTGACGTCTTTTTAATATTTAAGACTACAAGATCGCAATTTACTGAAGCAGCAGCTTATATCTAATTGGGATTCTACAATGAATTATATGCAGACTGTGCTTTCCTGTGACATTCTTTGCTCAGGTTGCCATGGTAAATTAACTACCTTGTTTTGCATGTGCCCTTCTCGAGTCATGACACGCCCCTCACGCCCCTTATTCAGATATAATTTAGGCGCAACTGAAACAACAAACCGTACATCTAACCATTTAACTAAAGAAAAAAAGTTTATGTTTGAAGAATTCTGAGATTAAACCCCACAAGGCATCGTCCAGTGGTATTGAAAAATGGGTCAAACGCAGAGGGCAAATCTCCCTATTCATGGGTTTCAGCTTCCTGTTATAGGCAACATTTTGAGGACTTTTCACCATTGAAAGATAGAACATTTAGTTTTACAGAATACCATAGCACCACATTAATAACATTGCAGATTCATTGTTGAGTCTTTGAACACATTATTACTGATTTGTATGTTTCCTCCTTAGATTTTATTGAAAATTGTTGCCGTAAAGTTAGCTAATTTATGTGGAGGCGCAGGCACTTTCATAAATATTTTGCGTTTTCGCCGTGGGCTTTGTTTTTATAGTCCAGGGTTGATTTAAGGCATAGGGCATATCCATATTCAGGCTTTTGGCAAATTGTGGAAACAAGCATACGTAAAAGTGAAGCCTTGCATATAAAACGGATGGCACCCATAAATCACGCGTTAGTTCAACAAGGTGAAAAGCTCCAGATAGTGTGCATACAATACTTAATGCTCAATTTTTATTTATGGGAGCTGTTTATCACTGCGGCTGGGCTATGGCAGCATCAACATCTACTATTCATGTGTTTAAATAAAATATGAAGCTTGAAGATTTATTCTGAAACTTACCGTCCAAACTTATGACCTGAGTGCAGTCCATAAATGAGCACATCTCTCTCTGCATTAAAATCAATATGTGTCTGATCTGATAAGTTACATCTGATGCAGGCATAATTATTGTTGTTAAAACTGCTTTGCAAGTTATGGGGCGGTGTTCAGTGTGATTTATGACGCAAATGTGTTTTACGAGAGCAGGTCCCATAGATAGCAATGAGGTTCATCTGGTCTTCTGTTAATTTATATCAATAGATTCTTTTTCCAGACCAAGGTTTACTTTGTTTTCATACCTGACAGTTTCGACTGCTCACTAGCGCTCTTCCTCAGAGTGGTCACGTGATGTTGCTGTGGCGTGTCCGGTCAGCTGATTTAAGCAGGTTTTGGCGCTGTCTTCCTACCAGTGGAGGCAGGACGACAGCGCCATCTGCAGTCCGACTTCATCAGGACAGTATCCCAGGTGTGTGAGAGTAAAAAAGCCCCCTCGTCCCGGTTTATAGTCCCATGGTCATAGTTCCATATTTTGATTAATCCAGCGACGATGTTTGTTGTCCTCTGTCCTTACGATGTTTGCTCCGTCTTGGTCCATAATGTAGTTTTCTCTTTTACAATGATCAGTAATGGCAGATTTGAGTTGCTCCTGTTCTACTTTGTGGTTTTTCGCTCATGTTCACGCCTTCGCTGTTTCCTTCTCACATTCTGTCCTATGTTCCTTTTTCCTCCCTGTTTCCCCCGATGTATGTTTTATTGCAAGATATGCAGGGATATTTCGTATATGACATTACATTTGTGCTCTGGTTCTATTTTATCTTTTAGGTGGATGAGTAGGAAGACAGCGCCACACCCTGTTTAAATCAGCTGACTGGACACGTCACAGCGACATCACGTGACCACTCTGTAATTGTGAAGGAAGCGATTCCAGACCAGACAGGGAGTTGAAAGAAGTTTTCATCTGATATCAGAAGAGTGAAGGTACAGCAGGCACATGTGTTACTTTACAAAGGAGCGTTCCCTGTACTTACACACTGAGAAAGGTACAGTCTATAGAAGGCTGGACCTACATGGACTTAAACTAATTTTACACACCGTCCATGCAAGGTCATAAATGGATACACCGTTAACTGTTTACAGGAAGGCAGAATATGTCACTGAAAAGACTGGTTAGAAGGGCCTCTTGTCACAGGTATAAGGACAGCCGCAGCTTGTAACTGAAGTAGCTGGTTGCAAGGAAGACATCTTAAAATAAGTATGTGCAGCATTTTTACTGAGAAACAAGTTCATCTCGATGTCTGTAACACACAGTATTCAACACAAGGTTTAAGAGCAAAGAGATTAAACAGAAATCATGCTTTCACACTCTTGAGGAAGAGCGCTAGTGAGCAGTCGAAACTGTCAGGTATCAAAACAAACTAAACCTTGGTCTGGAAAAAGAATCTATTGAAATAAATTCCATAGATACCACACAATATGCAGCAGAGCTTTCACAGTTAACAGTGAATGATGCTGTAACACGGTCGATAGAAAGAACCAATGATGCTGACTATTTTAAAAAGATGCATATAATGTGAGGATTTCTATACGTAAAGCTGCACTGATTGAGGGATTAAATAAAATGGTTACTATAAAATGAGAAAAATGCAAATAAGTGAAAGGAATAAGAGTAATTGCGCAAAAACGTAAAAATCGAACCTATAAAAAATACAGTAGTGTTACGACTTTAGTGTAGAGGTGTCTGCATACACTGCTATATTATGGGCGTTCGTTTCTATTTATAGACAACACATTTGTTTTTCTACTTTAAACATTAAAGACATGCAGATCTGTTTATCATTACAGGCAAACGAGGACAATTGATTGGTTTCAGAATGATAAAAAGTTAGGACTGTTGCCATGGGAACTAACAATTCAAACCAAAATATTATACCTTTTGAATGGTCAAGCGTCCTTGAAATGGCACCGTATAACAGGAAGCTGAAACCCATGAATAGCTCTCTGCTCGTATTGACAACAGACAGACATTGGCCTAATCTGCTCCCTGGATGGCTTCTACATGCGGAGCGATAGAGATCTGAATGACAGGGAGAAAGAGAGTGAAAGAGAGAAAGGGAGAGAGAGAGAGAAAGAGAAAGCGAAGGAGTGGTGACATTCAATCAGGCTGCCATGGGACTGGCTCATTGTGGCTGTGAGCAGAAGAAACAGCAGATCCTGACACATCTCCTCTGATAGGCCTGATATGAGCGTGTGGTTACAATGCTGTTGACACCTCCACATTCTCACTTCCAGATGCTTATCTCCGTAGTATTCTGAGGAGCGGTTTGCCTCGTCGCAGCTGCATTTGACTCGTCCTTGCCTGCTCTATACTGATGCTGTATATTAGCGGCGCACTCAGCTGGAGGCTATATTAAATGGAGAGCTATAAAAGTCAGCTCTGGTTTTACACAATCTGAGTTATGACCTGAATTGCAAAACCAAACAGTTAAATTAAAGTGAGACTATATAGGGATCAAATACCTACATTACTTTACTGAGGGAAGCAAATGTCTCAGCTTAAGCATTTCATTACCAGTGGTGGATGATGTACTCAGTTTTGTTACTTAAGTAAAAGTACTGATACAAGTACTGATACAGAGGTAAAAAGTTACCCAAGTAAAAGTAAAAATATCACATGAAAAAATCTACTTAAGCAAAAGTATTTAAGTACTTTAAGTACTTTAAGATAAAAAAGTAAAAGTATTTCCACAAGTGTTAAAATATCACATGAAAAAATCTACTTAAGCAAAAGTATTTAAGTACTTTAAGTACTTTAAGAGTAAAAAGTAAAAGTATTTCACACAAGTGTTGTTAATAATAAAAGTAGTGATATTGATTTAAAAATGACACATATTTTGGTAAACAGTAACAATACAAAAATCAATTTCTTCATTTTTCTTATGAATTTTGTGTATTTATTTTTGTTTGCCCAAAGCCGAAACTTGCACTTGAAAACTTTAGTCAGGATGTTACCACGAACATGGTCAAAATAACCCCTCAAATCATATGAAAAGTACTTTTCACTTTTCATCCTGTTCAATAACCCCTCAAATCATATGAAAAGTACTTTTCACTTTTCAGTCCTGTTCAAAAATGTAGCAGAGTAGAACGTACAGAAACCTGCTCTCAAATGTAGTGAAGTAAAAGTACAAAGTATCCACTGTAAATTCTACTTAAGTAAAGTACAGATACCTAAAAATTCTTCTTAAGTACTGTACTTTACTACTTTTACTTCGTTACCTTCCACCACTGTTCATTACTACAATCAGTGTATACAGTTAGACAATCAGCTGGCACTGGGCAACCTCACAGACAACCCGAACCCTAACTCTAACCCGAACAACACCCAAATCTCACAATGTTAAAAAATCCCAGCTTTTAGAGTCTGTGAATGTAACTATAAGCTTGAACCTGCAGTGGCACAGAAAAATTTTATGTCCAACCCTGTCATTTTCATCCAAATGTTTAATTACGACTGTGGCGCCAATAGCTCTGAAACTAAAGTTATGGTGTTGGCAGTGGAATAACTTTTGTGGCCAGTGCACACTGCTACTGTGTTACTGGGCAGGACACTAGACCCAAACTCGCCTCAGACAGTGTGTAGAGTGACTAAAAGGGCGCCTGCTTTGAGTGTACGTTTCTTTGTTATCTGTCCATTTTGTTACTGCAACAGATGCTCAACAATATGCACTGCCCCTATGAAATAAATATATAAACAAATAAGTCGAAATGATATATTTTGTTGTGATGAAAATGGTAAGTATATCCAGCATGTTGGTGATGTCCATGAGTTTCAAAATGATGACAAAATTAGAATGTAGCGATTAACAATATAAGACAACGTTGTGTACCCTTTGAATCAGAAAAAGTCCTCAAAATGTTGCATATACAAGGATAACAAGAAGATCAAACCCATGAATAGCAAAACCAAGTGAAATTAAATGAAAACTGGGTCATTTTAATAACATAGATTTCTGGAAGACGTGAAAAACACAGCCACTGTCAACAAATAAATAGCATAATATCAAGTCAGGAAACCACTTCAAATTAGCTCCTGCAGACTTCACAAAATTGAGGCATTTTCAAACTAGATGCGTGCAGATGTGCGCTTGAACCTTAAAAATACAGGGTTTACTGCACAAAGGAACCATGTGAGCTCAGTGCCTGTCACCGATAACAACCACAGCCAAACCACAAGAGCTGGAGGTCAATAACCCGACATGCAGCCTTGACCACGTCCAATCTCCCATCCTCCCGTTTGTGAAGAGTCAGGGCTTTGTGAGAAATTTGTCATAAATAAATTATTAGTGAGGTGTCCTGTGGAAACTGCTGAGCCCGGCGCAACTGAGGCTTATGTGTGTGTGTGTGTGTGTGTGTTTCTTGGTGCAAATTAAACGCCTTAAAACTAAGTGAAAATAAATGCTACACGGTAATTAGCTGATGTCCAGGAGCATCTCTTCATCGCCACTGAGAACCTTTAAATTAAAGTGAAGCGGAGCCCCCAGGTCTGCACAGCCACCGTAGTTCAAAGCAGGTTAGCAACATGAAAGCACAGCCGGAAAATGTGAGAGATACTGGAATTTATGTGATACTATCAAATTAGTATCATGGAGGGAAATATTCTGCTCTATGTGTGGCCTGCATAGTTATGGAGTTTGACTTTTTATGAAAGTTTATATGCTTGGATTATGACTAGCCATAATTATTAATATTATTACTTTTATTATTACTTTTATTATTATTATTATTATTATTGATGAGGACATTAAGTGTATTTCTTTTTATGAAAGTTTATATGCTTGGATTATGACTAGCCATAATTATTAATATTATTACTTTTATTATTACTTTTATTATTATTATTATTATTATTGATGAGGACATTTAAGTGTATTTCTACAACTGGATAATGTATTTCTATCTAATCAGTAGTGAGTGAATTAATATAAGTGGCATGAGCTTTGAGAAAAAAAACAACCACTTCATCCACTTAAAAGTTGCATTTGTGTCTTTTTTAATTTAATTTTATTTTTTTTTACCTTATTTTAAATCAAGATTAAATAGTATTGGGACTTATTTTAAATACATTTTTATACCTTGTATAATGTGGGAGCGTGATGGTGATCTGAGGGGCCAGTGGTCTCCAGTGGCAGCTGTGGCTACAGTATTGGTAGTTTTCAGATTCTAGTAATGTGATGATGTCATACTCCCAGATGGGGGGCAAGAGCCAGTTTTTCCTACTCATTACATTGTACTTTGCCATAAAATATGCAAAAGGCAAACGCACAATTGTTGTTAATGTTAATATTGGCCTATAGAATGTTGTGATGTCATCTGAAACCCAGCAATATTTACACAAGTCAGTATGGAAAGTAAATGAATAATGGACAAAATTGTAAAACTACACTGTGTTATGGCCTTCTTTACCCGAAATCTTTACTTGTAAAAACAATATATAATTATATTCAGATAACAGTGAAGTGCTTGAAGAAAAGCAGAACATTAGAATTACTGAAACAAAATTCTAATGAAGATATCTGAATGTTTATAGGTTTAAAGTTAGAAGAAATTGTATAGTGAGCTCAAAAGCCACATTCACAGATGTATTCCCTTCACATGTTACACTGTCTGTTCGTGACCACAATAAAAGTCAGGCAGCTGCAGTTGTGATGTCTCCTGTTTCGAGATCAGGCTTTTCCATTATTTCTCATCCATTATCACTGAAGGTCAACTCCTCACATCCGCCAGACTATATCCAGACACCATGTTCCTATTGGCCAAGTCCGATTTTCCCCGCTTCACCTGTCGTGTTCCTCTGCAATGCTGTGGCTTGTATATGGATGTAGGAGAGATAGAGCAAGAGAAAGACAGAAAGAGAGAGAGAGAGAGAAAGGTGAACTCAGGTTGTACAGTACATAGTGGTTTTATTCAGCTCGGCAGGACAGATGGAGCCCGGGGTTGGTGTGTCGGGCGATGGATGCACTTCTAAAGGTTGACCTTGAGCTCTGAAGCTGTGCTGAGTGAAAATTTCAGAAGTCATAAAGAGGAAGGAGACCAGTGCTGTCCGTCATGTGTCGCCGTGGTGACAGAAACAGGGTCAGGCACAGTACCTTCGCTCAGCTACCGGTTGAGAGGGTGAAGAGGAACCAGGAAAAAACATACCGGGCAGACCAAGTTCACAATGTGGACAGCAACAAAAATGTAAAATTTAATGTGTTTTTGTATTTGCTTACTCCCAAAAGTTATACATTTAAAAAGACATAAAGACATAATAGCATTAAGTATTATGTTGACTAAAATGACCATGAAAACCATTTATCTTATTTATAAAAAGGCAACTTTGCATTAAAAAGAAGTGAAAGAATTGGTTCTGCTAATCGACAAACTATATTAACTGTGGTGGTTTTGGTTATATCCTGATGTTATGGCATGGGAAGTAGGAGAAAGATGACTTGTGCCTACACTGTCTTACTTTTTAATTAACGATCCTTCAGCTTACTTTAAATAACATTAATTACACAGCATTAGATGGAGCAGGAGCAGGTCAGACAGGAGAGTCTGGCCCTCAGATAATAACTTACTAATGGAACTCAGTTTGCTGAAGAGACTGGTGATTCAAATTTGATGCTGATCAGTGGTTACAGTTGGCGGTTTGAATCCAACTCTAACCAGTGTTGCTGTGTCCTTGCGCTAGACACTCCCTCTACCTTGCCTATATGAATTTGTTGTATGAATAAACGATTGTTGGTTTACAGAGGGCTAATGATGCAGATTGGCAGACTCACTTTTGTCAGTCTACTTGAGGAAAGCTGTGGCTGTAGAAGTATCTCACCAAAACTGAATGAATAATGACTACAGTGTAGCACTTTCTGAGGCTTGTCAAACTTGTCAACTACTGTAAATGTATTTCATGGAGCAGTTGTTTGTGAAACAGACATGAACATGGATGATCATAAGCGATAAGCGATTTCCAAATTTGGGCAAATTGAGAACTTCCATAAAGCATATTGCCCCCAAAAGCTAACCCTGTCTGCTGGGGTTAATAACACTTTGAATAGCCTTGATAAATCATGAACAAAGACTTCAGTCATAATGAACACATGATGATTCAGGCTTAGCAACTACTTAATACCCAAACCCTAACCCTAACCCTAACCCAGGGGTCGGCAACCTCTTTGATCTTATACTGCGGCTCCACATGGCTTGGGAAAATAAATTATAAGTATTTAATTGAAGTATATTTTATTTGTGTTAGTTCTTTTTTTAAATTGTAGTTTGAACTGGAAGATTATTATGATCTCGAAATATTAAAATAAAATTATATTTTATAATTTTTTGTTGCTCAAAATAATAAGATGTGCATTTATTGAGAAATATGCATTTGGAGTTCTGTTGATCTTTGGATCCACATACGTATGTGAGCAGCTATTCTAGACCATAAACTATGTTAAAAACAAACACCACTCACGCCTCACAGACGACAGCTTACAGTCCTGCGTAAAGATGAAAATGACTTCGTACAGCCTCGATTTGCAGACGCTGCTCACAGAGGTTCAGAGCAGAAGTCTCTGTAGCACTTCATGGATTTCATAAGCAACACACTATAGTTGTTTATACAAAGCATAAAGGTAAAAAAAAACAAAAAAACAATATATACAGTGTTATCTTCATTTTAGATGTCAAAAAGTATATGCGGATACCAGTGTTTTTTTGGAAACTGGGTCCAAATGGCTCTTTGAGTGTTAAAGGTTGCCGACCCCTGAACTAACCCTTTAATTAAGTAGTTAATTAAGTAGTAGTAGTTATAGGACTGAATCGTTCTTAATAAACTATTTGTTCATTATGAAATAATGCTTTATTGAGACTAATTAAGGTTTAGTAATAAGTAGCACCGGGTTTGTTCAGATGGCACCTGGTCACTCACAGACTGGTGCTTTGGCCCTGAGCCTGACTTGGGTTGATTATTGAAACAGTTTACACACTGATGTGCAGTTGCCCTTTTCATGCTTCATTAACACAATGAGGTGTCCTTCCACATGCAAACTGCAGCTCATTATAGCAGCCATTAGAGTGTGCATGTTATGAGAAAATGATGGAAAAATGGGACTGCTCTGCTGTAGATAATAACAACCTAGTCTTGTTAAAGGCCTCGCTTAAACAAACAAACACCTGGGAGGGAAATGATAAAGAGAATTCACCTTTCTATTATCTGAATAAAAATGTCATTATGTTTACTGCAGCCAATCAAAAACGTATTACTTTTCATTCTGATCCTCGCACAGATTGAGAGAAGAAGGCAATGTTACGCAGGTGGATATTTCATCTGCAGATTAATCTAATCTGAGCTGTGACCATATGTTAATACAGAGCCACTGTTAATCTCTATGGCCTTATCAGAGCGCTTTGAGGCTTACTTATGGGAAAGGCCAACGAGAGAAAGATTATATTAAAGCACGGGATAGAATCTGTTGGCATAACCTTGAACTTAAATATCATGGTATCAAAGTATCTGTATTTAAAGTTTACAAAGATATGTAAAATTTATACAATATTGGTTAGCATTGTGAAATAAAATATGCTGCATTTTAGTTAGAGACAGAAAAGTGTTAAAGTCATTTGCTGATTCGTCTGGCATATGGTTTACGGCAGATATCTATGGTAGTATAAGGTAATTCTTAACTAATGGTTTTGTGGTTCATTGTGTCGATCCTATGTCTATACCTTAAAACCAATTATCACAGTTTTAGGTAAATAATGGAAAAGACAAAGTATGAATATTAACAGAGCTGTGCTATCTAGAAGACAGAAAGTACTCTGCTGAAACTGGAAACTGTCTCAGATCACATGGCCCTGACATGTGGGGTGCCACAGGGGTCAATCCTGGGACCCCTTTTGTTCAAACTCTACTTGCTGCCAATTGCTGCAGCAATAATGTGTCCTACTACAACAATGCAGATGACACTCAGATCTATGTCTCACTGGCAGCAGGTGAATATGGACCAGTCGATTCACTCTGCCACCGCATCCATCAAATCAATATGTGGTTGCAAAACAACTTTCTCCAGCTAAATTCAGACAAGGCTGAAGTCATCATCTTTGGCCCACAGAAACAAAGAGCAAGTGTCAGCAGTCGCCTCCAGCCTCTCTCTCTAAAACCTTCAAATCAGGCTAGAAATCTAGGGCTAATAATGGACTCTTTAACTTTAACAAACACATCAAATCAGCAGCTTTTAACCATCTAAAAACATTGAGAAAATCAAAGGTTTACTGTCAAAACCAGACTTGGAGAGACTTATCCATGGATTTGTCTCCAGTAGGTTAGACTACTCCAAAGGCTTTCTCACTGGCCAGGAGAATACAGTTTAAAACTGCTCTGCTTGGGTACAAGTCTTTCAATGGCCTAGTCCCAAAGTACATCTTTGACATGTTAGTGCTATGTGAATCATCTGGCACTCTGCGGACCTCAGGGACCGGCCTCCTGCTGGTGCCCAGAGTCAGGACTAAACATGGGGAGTCAACATTTCAGTTTTATACAGCTAAAATCTGGAACAGCTAAAGTTTCCTGAAGAGAGTCAACATTTCAGTTTTATACAGCTAAAATCTGGAACAGCTAAAGTCTTCCTGAAGATGTGAGACAGGCCTCTACTTTGACAATGTTTAAATCCAGGCTCAAAATGGTTCTGTTTAGCTCTATTTTATGACTGAAAGGTTTTTATTCTGCACTCTTCTCTTTTAATGTTAATTTTATGATTATTATTTATGTTTTTATTTGTTTGTATAGTGATATTAATGTCTTTCTTATTCTGTAAAGCACTTTGAATTGCTTTGTGTACGAAGTGTGCTATACTAATAAATTTGCCTTGCCTTGCCTACCTGATAATTACTTTTTTAAAAACATGAAAAACAGAACTAGTCCATTTTAAATAGTTTGCAGTGGTTCAAAGTTATTCCTCATTTACTTTATGCTTTCATAACATCCTAATTTTTCACTGCGCTGAGTTTATAACAACAACTAGGAACTAATGTGCAGTTCCTGATTATCAGACAATAACATGCTTTATAATTACAGACTTCAGTCCTTGAGAGCTGATTATACAATATAACTGTACTGTACATGGGAAAAAACAGATACAGGGCCTTTAACATACAGACGCTTCAACAAATGGGTCTCAAGCCAGTTTACAACTATTCTAAGGGAATAGAGGGTATAATAGTGTAAAAACTCCTTTCCGCATATCACACTGAAAAACGATGCGTAAACTTCCTTGTAGTAAATTATGATTTGAATCATCTGAAAGCAGATTTCGAGAACGCAGCACTGCACAATTATATGGGCTGGATGCGCTTAGAGAAAACGGAGGAGGCATTCATGATGAGTCACTGGAGAGTGATTATATAAAGTAATCCCACAGTGAAGCTCAAACCAGGAACAATCTGCAGCGAGTGGGAAGCAACGGGGTTAATACAGTGTTCAGGATAATTTAGTCATATATATGGGGCAATTCAAGGTAACCTACTTCTATTGCAAAACAACATCAAGGAGAAAAACTAACCCCATTGCATTTGAATATGTTACCATAGACGCCCACATATAGGTTTGCCCAATGCATGACTGGTAACATTAAAATGAAAAAAGGAGCCATTTCTTGGTATAGGAGACACAGCGGAGAGACAGAGGCCAAGAAAATAAATAGCCTGTTCTCCATAGAGCCATCAGGGTTTACTCACAGCTCCCAGGGACCGGCCGACAAGGACAGAGCCACCTCCAGCTCGCACTAAACAATACTGAAGGACAGGGAGGAGACCAGACAATCTGCTGATGCCAAGTGACTGTCCCCAGACCGGAGCACAGGCAGCACACAACAAAAGAGTAATTAGCTGTCCTCAAATGACAGCAATGAAGACACTAACACTGCTAAAAATGAACAGTTGGAATTAGAAACGCACTGATCAAGACTGGAGGAACGGAATTTAAAATGTGTTTTGGGGACAAATACGAGTCACTGCAATACAAGTAAAACATTTTAGACTAATATTGAAAGAAACTAGATATTTATTCTACATGAAATTGCAATGATTTTGTCTGAATAAGATGACATGACTCCTCACAAATCATTTTGCCTAATTGCCTAGTGTATAAAGTAATGGATTAGCTGTAAAAAACAAACAAACAAACAAACAAACATGGTAAAATTCTAAAAATTCTAATCTGGCAACTGGACAAAAAGTTGTAGCCACGGCTTGGATGAGCAACAAAACGTCTTCACTCTTTCAACTTTTTGTCCAGATGACAGATTTGAATGTTTCTTTTCACTTTTCACTATGGATCATACCTGGACGATTGAGGGATTACACACAAAAAAAACAAACAAACTAAGAATTTATATAAACAATTTTGTTGAAAGCATATTCCAAAACATTATTTGTGAAGGACAGCTTTATACTAGAATCAAAAATTTGCTTTGGTGATATGATACAATATTACAATATAACTATGATCAAATAAAGACGTGGAAACAATACTGTGTTAAAGGTCCTATATTAAGCTTTAAGCTATGTTAGAATGTTGTTACCTCATCAAAAACATACCTGCAGTTGTGTTTTGTTTCAGTTACACATGTTTTGAGTCTGTCTACATCTCCAAAGCTCAAAATGCTCTGTTCCACCTTGTGATGTCATGTAGTGGTAGTTTCAAGTTAACATTTTACCTTTTGTTCAGTAGAGATTGGCAATTCTAGAGATGAAATTATCCCAATGATTTTAGTGAAGGTGTATGGAGTTTAAAAACACAGTCGTGCTTTCCTGTTTTACCACATGACATCACAAGGTGGAACAGAGTGTTTGACAGAAGAACACAACCTAAATATGCAGGGTTTGTGTGTTAAACATGTGTGAATGAAACAAAACAATTCCAGGTACGTTCTTGAAGAGGAAACATTATAACATAGATCAGAAAATAGTGTAATATGGGCCCTTTAAACAAAAACTGCTAAATATCAGAGTTCTATTAGAATTACCTTTTGTTTGTCAGGGTTTAGGATTTCTAAATATCCCAAATTCCAGCACAGTTGACGCATATATTGTTGTGTGAATGTTATACTCTGCCACCGTTATTTCAAACGCACATCATGCTGACTGCCTTTTCAAATATAAATGTGAAGAATTGACTGACATGGCTTGGCACAGTCGCATTCAACCACCTCCTGCACTGGCAAAGCATTCAGCTGCTCGGATGCCAGAAGTGGGCAAGAAATCCAGGGCAGCTTTCCTCCACAGTGTCTTCAATAGAAAGCCTCCTTTGTGCTGGATAAGTGACTGAAAGTTAAAAGAAGGTGAATCACAATAGGCCCTAGTACAGCTGCACTAAAGCCGCGCTGTGGGGCCATTCTTCCCTTGTTGAAGCGCGGCAGACGTTTTAGCAATTTTGTGTTTTAAAGCCCAACCAAGAGCACCTATATATTTTAGCAGTATCTCACCATCCTCTTTCGTGTGGATGTATATACGACATGCATTTTATCTATAATTATTGTCACTTATGTTTTTCCTTTTTAGTTTAAGGCTATTTAAAATGTACTTTAAAGGTCCACCGTGTGACT
>KN481743.1:90936-122932 GCA_000787095.1 Periophthalmodon schlosseri | reverse complement strand
CTTTACTTATCCTGTTCAGATGCTGCACTGTACTTAGTAATAAAAGCAACTTACTGTACATGATGGTGCCATTTTATTTTTTATTTTATTATTATACTTACATAGTGTTGTGTTTACGCTGCACCTGTTTCTATTCTATTGCTGTACTTAAACTGTGCGTTGCAACACTGGAATTTCCCGATTGTGGGACAAATAAAGGTTCTCTTATCTTCCTGCTTGTTTCCATGGAGATGTTATTGCTTCATGGAGTTGCACAGTATGGCATTAAACTCATCTATTGGCAGTATTCAATTGCAGTTTTTTTTCTTTTTTTTAATTGAAAAAACAAATATCTTGAAAAACATGTTTTCTTACTGTGAGCTTGCAGTTCTCTCCATGAATCTGACCTTTAACTTGGCCTGGACAATGGAGACGTTGTGGAAGTGGAACATGTAGGCAAAGCAATAATGGTGCACTCCAACAGAAAGACTACAGAGTGCACCTTTAACTAGACCTTCATTATATTCTTATTTGTTTTCTCAGAACTGGTTGAAAAGTAAGATTCACAATCACATAACATCAGTAGCTTATACTAAACCAATATATCGCTGGTTCTGCAAATTATAGGGAATACAAGCGTAGTGTGATGAATGTATGTCAGTGCTGTTACCAGGATGAAAGAAGGTACGTACAGAACATCATAAAGAACCCTCCTGAGACCCTGTGCTCTGAGCGCCCGGGGCTGCACACAAAACTCAAGAGCAGGGGAAGTATCATTGAAGACCACTGGATACATCAGCAACAAATTGACATCAAGAAGTCAGCGTGTGGAAAAGACAGGCCAGGAAAGACAGCGCATCTTCTGATCACATACAGGGTCTGAGAGCAGAGGGACCCACGGGACACTGCACTACATCAGCCCGGCTCATATGATGCACAACCACTGTAATGAACTGACTGGGAGACTGGGAGAGTGGGGAGAGGCGGCATGGGTCCACTAGAGCAGGACTGATAATGTTTGAAATAAGACAAGAGGCTCTGTTTTAAGCTTTTGTGTAAAGTCCAAATGAAAGATACCGCAAGGAGAAGGCTTGATATTTACTGATACTGATTTTGTTACCACAATTATGAGGAAATTAAACTTTTTTTAGACAATAGAACACAATTTTCAACATACAATAATAGTTCCTTTATTATTAGCATGTGGTTATAGTTCTGAACTAACTCAATTTCAAAAAGGTCCACTTAAATGTAATTAGAATCTAGTCTTTGTATTTAGTGTCTGGATTTTTGACGGCTCTAATTTCAACAAACATTATAAACCATACTTAAATAGAAAAAATACATGAATGTACAGAATGTACAATATGCAAAAATAAATGCATAAGTCTGTCTGGGCTACAGGATCCTTTGGGTGCTGAGATGGAAACAATAAAAACATACTGGCAAATATAATGAGGCATTGAAGATTTGCTTAAAAGATTTGCTATGGTCATTTAGTCTTATTTTGTTTTGTTTCATTCACTCTTCATTGTGTATGTTTGTAGCAATGAGCTTGACAAACCTGTCTAATGATGTAAATGCTTATACAAATCAGCACCTATTTCATCAACATTCCCTGGGGGTGTGAAGCCAACTAGATGCACTGCTCTGTCTGAAACTCTCAAGTTAGACTTTAATCTATATAAAAAAAAACAACAAAAACAAAAAAAAAAAACAGATTTAGCTGGAACTACAACAGGTGAGCTGATTTTGTACCTCTAAACAAGTCTCTTACATTTATAATTACAGTCACAAGTTAGTTACCATTAGCCAACTGTTCTTCCGTTAGTCACAGTCACCCTTTTTGCACAAGTAGTTTAGTGATCACAAGCTCCTGAAAATTTGTTGTTGTATTTTTTCTTGAGTTTTCAGACTATCTTTGGCAGTATTTGCTAATGAGTGCATTGTGCCTCCACTGTAACTGCTGAACATTCCGCCATAGAACTACATGCAGAACACCCCCAGCGAGATGTCACTGCAAAGTATTAATACCGCCCTTGTAAAAATGCAGTTTCGTTCATTAGTTCAGAATGAGATTAGATGGCACAAACCATAAGCGCTCAGATCCAGTGGGACTAGTTCCAGCCTGGTGATCAGCTGACACATACATTTAATATATGCAGAGTTCAACATCATCATAAGGAAAACTGGAGGTCAAAATGTCTGTTACATTCATAGAGCCATCCTAATGGAAGGTTTGAGCTGGTAAAATGCTGATTAATCCTTTACATATCCTATCAGTGGCTCCATGCGTTTCCTCTCTTCATGCCAGATGGTGTCTTACTCTGGCTCATGTGTCATCTATCTGCACATGACAGCAGCCATTTTAATAATGTACTCATGAACACTTCCTGTTTGAGCGAGTCCTTGGCAGTCACCTCCACTGTCTCTGCTGCGGCTCAGGGTGATCGACTCCAGCTCAAATCTGCGGTGCTGGGTAAGTGATTTTTCATCTTTGGGATCAACAGTTTCCATAGCCTTTTAAAAATGGCCTGTCCCAGTGAAAGATACAGCACTCACTGAGTTTTGGCTCCAAACAATACACTTGGCCAAAGGTACAAGCAGCTGGTGGTCAGTCTGAACTATGAACAACTGATTATACATGACTTTCCCCTGGGACCCATCAGCGTCTGTTGGTCCTGGTTAAGACACAGTTTATTCATGTGTTGGAATTAGCTTTAATCCTGGTTTGTTCTGCTTTGGTCTCAAATTACATCCCGGCATAAACTTGACATGGTTGGGATGATTTAGATTCTAAGCCGTCCTAGTTCTGATGTAGATGTGGTGTAGCTTCAGTTGGACCTAACTTAGTCCATTTTTCTTTGCTCTTCATCATTAGTTAATTCAGGATTCGTTTTTATTTGCCCTTAAAATGCATTTCTGTGGAGATATCACCATCAAAATGTCCAATCTCTTACCTGGCCAGCCAGAACCACACGCTTGGACAAAACTTTAAGGCGAGTGGATTTCAAGCCGTATCCTGTCCCCTCCCGATTTCTGAGGCTGTGATTGACAGGCGGATTAACCAATCAGAGAGACGCATGGTGTGTTTGTGTCAAAACACGTAAAAAAGGGGGGAAAAAAACATAAAAGACTGAGAAACAGTGCAGGTTTTTGCATCTCAGGTAAAATAAGTTATATATTGTTCTGAATGTTACGAGAATTTTTGAGAGGAATCATCTTCTGCATTTGAGAAACACGTGATACAAATGTGCGACTGTGGTTGAACCGTCTCATGTTCGGACGGAGGATTTTTTCTTCTATTGTCCAGTTCCAGAGCCTTCTAGATTTGATCAGAATGTAGAAGGGACTGGCTGATCAGACAACCAGCCGACCACCACCCTCAGATGCTAGGTAGAGTTGGGCCTGTCTTGTTTCCATCACCCAGAAGAGCCGACCACCACTGACTATGGAGAGAACGAATAATACAATGTCAAGCCTCTCTGAGTGTCCAAAAAAGCCACATACAACTCAAGTACATTAGTTTATTTATTTATTTTGATCCCCACTAGCATCTGCAGCATACCGCGTCGGCTACATTATATTGCCAATTTCTGTCTTTGTCTATGATTTAGTCGTGACTTAACCTCAACTACGCGTAATTTATCGCTACTCCAAGTCTCGCCTACTTGGTGTGATAAGATTGAGATCTAGTGCTATAGATGGTCAGTAATGTCCTCTGCTCACTCAGGTCCTTCAGTACCAATTATCCGGCACTCATTTCCTCCAAAACTACAACATTTGTCTGCTGCCAATGGCTCACAGTGGCATTTCTGCACAGATTCTTGTCACTGGGCCCGAAGAGAAGGCTATACTAATAAAAGCCAGACTCCAAAATGTCCTCCTACATCAAAAGCTTGAATTAAGGCTTGGCCGATAGCAGACAGAGAACATTTACTAGGTATAGGAGTGAAGAATATTTGAGAGTATCCTTTAGTGGCTCTATGTATTGATTTACCCATTTAGTTTATGAAGAATCGAAAGTATTCTGTGCCTGTATCAATGTGGAAGCTACGCTAATACATCTCCAAGGCCAAACAATCATAAAGACATTAAAGTGAACTTAAAAAAGCATGTAAAAACTATGAGATAATTAATATATAAACTGTATAATGTATATATTTCTATAAATGATTTTTGCACTTATTACCAAGTAAAAAAGTGAATCAAAATTACTCAAATTGCGAAAGGAATGGTTTTCATTAAAGAGCCGTGTTTCCTCATCAAAAACATACCTGGGCTTGTGTTTTGTTTCATTTACACGCGTTTAAAACATGGCAAGATCTATAATTTCCCACAAAAATTATAAAAATTTGTATTTTCCACTTTGAAATGAGTATGGGCTTGTCAATGCGTACTTCTCGTATGCTCATAATGTAACATGACCATAAATCAATTTCCAACCAAATGAAGCATATTACGACTTGGTGACACATAAAAGCCTTGATGAATTGCTTACTTACTCATTATTTCGAGGGTTAATGGGGCAATTATAGCCGACCTAGGAGTCCACTCTGGTACAGCTCACTGGTCAAAGTCACAGGAGTCTCAGTGCAGCAAATGACTTTAATCCTATTATTTGGGCACACAGGAGGGCGAGAGACGCAGCAGGTGACCTCATTTGATCTGACTGTGCGACCAGGATAAAGATCTGGATAATAGGCACCGTATTATTAGTGCGGCTGTTTGGGAAATGGCTTCCAGTGATAGGCTTATTACCAAGTTCCAAAGCCAAAGAAATGTAATTCTTTTCATGTTTGAGAGCACTCATTTAGACGAGAGACAAAAAACTTCAGAGCATTTGAAAAATTGGGCAGGTTGGTCGACAGAAAGCCCTTTGTGGATTAAAAGCCAATTACCAATGAATTTACAACAAAGACTTTTGTTCTATGTACATTCTGCAGTGTAACCGTGGACACGCAAAGTCAGGCAAGCAAAACAAAATGACAAATGCATGACAATTCCTCTCAAATACAGTCCAGCAAAATGGAATGCCCAGAAGTCTGACTGTTTTCTATCAGAACTCGCAGTAACTTGTTTCAGTTTGAGGAGCAGAAACAGCAGAAGTCTTCGGTTCATCACTGCTTTTTCCTCAGTCTGGAGATGCTCTGACCCAGTTATCAAGCCGTCACTATTTGATCACTGTCACATTCACTTTGTCAAAAAAATTGTCTGTTGTTTTACTTTTAATAAAAGTTTGCTCCCAGCAATGTTGTTATTCTTACACATCCAGTGGTAATTGGTGAACATCGTATTTAAATTTTTATTGTCAGTTGGTCTAAGTGTAAAACAAGGGTGACAAGTTGTGGTATAAAATGTATATGTGGCCTATTAAAACAAAGATGGCTTTCAAGATTCATTTCATGAATGTGTTTTAGATCATTGACAATTTAAAATTACTGAGTCTGATTTGACTGAAACGGTATTAAATGTATAGGCCTATTTTCAATCCTAACACAATAAAGTGATAAATATATCTGCCGGTAGTAAACCAGCAGTCCCTCCACTGCTCTTTTGTTTAGTTTTTATGTTATGGCTATGGCATCTCTACGGATGTCTTGTCTGTTTACAACAAATGATGATGGATGTCACCCAAAACAATCAAACAAGCCTTTTATGATCCCGATCTCTATTGAAGAGTATAATAAAGAGCCAGCGTTCACTTTAAAGACATGTGAGTTAGCAGCTCAGATAACCCTCTAACACTCTCCTGCTGAGACACTATTAATTAATAAGAGGCTAACACTAAAGTAGCTTCTCCTCTTTCACTTTGTGCTTACTCTGCTTAGATCGATCGCTGTCCTCTCTGCTGCCTCTGTGCCTGACATGTGTCTTTGCCCAATCCGGAGCTCCCAGCGGCTCAACTGCTCCACGCAGATGCCGCGAGCCGCCTTTTGGGGTTAGCCTGGTTTTAAAAGTTTGTTGTTCTTTGCTGCTGGCACAGTGGACAGATGTGGCATTGCATAAAGGACAGTTGAGCAAAACACCCCAGACTGCTGCTTGCATAATGTAGCTGTAATCAAGCCAAACACAGAAGCGACAATGGTTTGTAAGTTATCGCTCTATTGTGTTACCATAGCGATAAGTCCGTTATGTAAAGCCTATTTAGTACTGAATACAGAGCAATAATGATGTAATAAACTAAACTTACATTAACGGTTTAGAAAATCAAAATAAAAAGTCCAAACTAAAGTTAAAATACTATTCAAAACTTGTGATGCAACTGTTACCACTAATTCTGAAACAACTACTATGAGATACATTTGCAGTAGCTATCTTAGCACCGCATTGGTAACATTAAAGCAACTATTTCTATTTTGTGATGAAAATAACATTCTATTGAAAGAAGAGCGTGTCAGTTATCAAAATGGCATCAAAATCGGTATTGGGTTTTGATCCTATTTCTTATTATGGAGTATCTTTGCAATTGTTACTACACTGCTACTACATATTCACCTTATTCTGGAAGTTGCTGTGGGCGCCGCCATCTTCATTCAGGTTGTATTATTTTGCATGGTGCTGTCGATCTTGACAGCAAATAAGTTCCGTACGGACTACAGAGCCGGTTTAAAGCCTCCAGAGAATCGGTCCAGTGTTGACTTGTTGGTCACATGAACATAGAACATTTTACACAAATGAACCTACTTTATATCATATTTTAGCGGCAAATTTTTTCTCAATTTTTCCATTGAAATTAATGGGATTCCTGCTTAACTGGAAGTGCCACCACAAAAAAAGTGTGGTTTAGAAGCATTTAGAGGCAAAAGTGGGCAGGGCTAAATAAGGTGAACAGAGTTACATCAGTCTGGCTTTTACCAACACCAAACCATGCTGTATGTATCACGTGCAACCCATTTTATTATAACATGTACACTTCACTATATTCTCGTCCCAGTGGGTGAGAGCAGCTTCCCCTATTTATATTCATGCCTGATTGTACCGCTTTGTTTGTAAAATGCTACAAACAAGGTGTTTGATTTGATGTTGTTTCAGAACATCCATGCATCACACAAACAGACATACATGTTGACAGCTGAGCCGGCTGTGGTAACATGCTAACTGCATGTCAGTACAGGCTAAATGAAATCAGGACCTGTCAGATCTGGTACATATACAGTTGTTCACAGAGACTGATCCAGGCTAATGAGGATAATCCTTCAATCACACCATGGAGCTGTCTTCTGTTTATTTATATCGTCTACAGATCTGGAGTCAGTATGGCACATCCAAGACTCATATGGGGATTATAATGGAATTGAACATTGGCTATATATAATTCTCATTAAACTGAAAATCAGTCTGCCAGGATTATTATGGTAGAAAAGTATATTTCTGTAGTTTAAATCAAAGAGAATGAAGTGTATGTGCCTGTAGTGTAATTTCCCTATCAATCAAGGTTTTTATACTTTTGTCTGCATAAATTAAAGGTGTAGTATGTAACTTTTCTGGTAGAGGGCCCACCACTGCTTGTTTTGTAACTTTTCTGGTAGAGGGCCCACCACCTGCTTGTTTCCCAGTATCAGTGGTGGATGAAGTACTCAATTTTGTTACTCAAGTAAAAGTACAGATACAGAGGCAAAAAGTTACTCTACTAAAAGTAAAAGCATTACATGAAAAAATCAACTTAAGTAAAAGTATTTAAGCACCCATTTAGAGTAACAAGTAAAAGTATTTCACTGTAGTAGTGTAAATGTAGTTAAAAAATGATGCATATTTTGGTAAACAGTAACAATATGAATCAATTTCTTATTTTTTCTTATGAATTTTGTGTATTTATTTTTGTTTGCTCAAAGTGGAAGCTTGAACTCGAAATCTTTAGTTGTTGGATGTTACCACGAACATGGTAAAAATAACCCCTCAAATCATATGAAAAGTACTTTTTAAATTCAGTCCAGTTCAAAAATGTAGTGGAGTAGAAAGTACAGATGCCTGCTCTCAAATCTACTGAAGTAAAGTAAAAAGTATCCACTGTAAAATTTACTTAAGTAGAGTACAGATACCTAAAAATTCTACTTAATTACAGTACTTTACAACTTGTACTTTGTTACCTTCCACCACTGCCCAGTATGGCACTGAATTTATCTCCATGAGACAAGCAGATGACACCACAAGTCCAAGTTACAGGTCAGATCTGTGGAGAAGTTGCCCTGCTCACAGCAAAAATGCATGTTAACTATTAAAACATGTAACTGAATAAATAGATACGTTTAATGATGTACTGTGAGAAACTCCAGACAAAGCAATAACATCTCCACGGAGACAAGTGGGTAGAAAAGTTAGATGTAACTCTAACTCTATTTGAGTTCAGTTCAAGTCAAAGATAAATATTTCAAGGTGTCATTTATGTGATTCAGTGTCTGGATTGATTGTTTTCATAATGGAAAACCAAAGCTGATGTAAATTAGAACAGAGTAGTTGCCAAAATGTTGCAGCACAGTGACTGCGTGGAGTTGAGGCTTTTCTCATGGCATTTTTCACTTTCCTCTGGTGAATCTGAGCCTGTTTGATAATGATTTGGTGTTGCGTCCTTTTGGTTCTGACAGTGTCACTATCAGCCCTCTTGATTAATGCATTACCTCTGTGCCCCTGTGATTCATCCTCTTGGTAGCCAATGTGGAGAAGTGTGGCTGATGCAACAGTCAGGCAAAAAAACAGACAAAATGAGTTTTCAGACAAGGGCAAAAACTGATCGTTTCTGTGCAAAGTGTGTCAAAAGTCGTAGCATGCACCACTGTACTGGTTCTATTCAGTGTTTAATTAAAACCGACTCAAAAAGCAATCCAGTTCTCCAAAGAATTATTAGGAAATAGCAATTAGTTACTAATGCTCATTAAGTCAAAAGCAGTTAATTGCATCACTAGAGAGAGGTTTTCAGCATCTTTTGTTAATTAAATGGTCTCAGAAGAAATGTCTCCAATCCATATAATGCATTTGTGCACACCTCAGCTCTGCCTATAGGAGACCATTAGTTTATAATGAAATTGAATTTAACCCCAGAGATTACATGACTGCTCTGGACTGTATGGAATCTACAAATACACAAAATGCCTAGTTATACAGGTTTGCATAACACATAACACAGGTTCATCAGATTTTCATGCTAAGAAAAGCTGGAGAAGTCTCAGTTATGTGGTGGTCCTGTTTGTGAGTTTGCAAATGGGCATAACAACAGTAACTGCATGGTCTGGATTCAGTCAGGTCAAAGTTAAAATGCAGAACTGACATGTGATGCCTTGGTGAAGGTCTAGTTATTGTTTTATGTTCCGATGTCTATAATACCATACGCCGTCTTTTACTTCTGAGGCAACAGTCCATTTACACAGTAAGTTATAAGTTATAACAAATAACAAAGAAAATAGAAGTACTGAGTCTGAGTCAAATTATTTCTAAAATATGCCCAACAAATGTTATCTCAAAATAATACAGACATGTTTGGACTGGACAAAGGGGCCAGTCTGGGTTATGTTTAGTCCAGTGTAAATCTGTGCTCCTCTGGGTGTAGGCTGCAGCAGGTGGTGCCCTCTCTCTCCCCCTCCATCTCTTCCTCTCTTTCTCGCTCTCTCTCTCACTCTCTCTCTCGCTCTCCATCTCTTCCTTTCTCCCTCCCTCTCTCCATGTGAAGGGTCAAGCACCATGGGACAGATGTAACACAGAGGTCAACTCAGACAGAGGGTCATAAATAGCGCAGACAGCCCCATCTGAACTGTGACAGCGAGAGCGCCGCCCTGCTGTAATGGATAATAAATGTCACCAGCTCCCTACAGCACGTGATGAGCGATTGTTAAGCGGCTTTCCAAGCAAAATGCAGCTAAAGCCTGGAGACAAACTGACAACATCCGAGGAAACATTTATGCCCAGAGAAGGGCTTGTTTGGTTGACCCCTCCTCCCTCTCCTCTCTCTCTCCTCTGTCGCTAAAGGCCGAGTGAGATAGAGGTGATTAATCAGGTTGTTAGCATGAGAGATGGAGAGTGGGAGAGAGAGAGAGGCAACACAAAAGAAAAGATACACCGTAATACAACAGGGACAGCTATTCTCCAGAGAGGCATCATTTAAAAAGTAACAGGCCCTGATCGCAATAATGTTCTCATAGCAACTATTAAATATAATGACCACTATTATGGCTGCCAGAGATGAGCGAGCACAAAGACTGCTAAAATATAGTCTAACAGCCGAATGCAGTGACATGATTTCTTCTGGTGAATTAGAAATCGAATTCCTCAGCAATGTGTTAACAAACGTGATACTTGTGTTTAATTTTGACTAATTTTCCACACTGACAAAATGTATAAAAATCTGTTTCAAAATAGTTGAAATAATAAATAGTGTAGAGGCACAGTGGCTCAGTTTGCAGAAGGTTTGTAGTGATGCCAGCTCCCACTTTTATGTACCGTTGTAGTGTCCTTGGTCTAGACACTTAACCTGCTTTGGTTCCAGCATATGAATGTGTGTGAATAAAATGAGATCATTTACCACTTCGAACTATAGGTGACCTTACTAAAATCTAATGCAGCTGGAGTTATGCAAAAGAATAACTTACTTAAACAATGGCCTTGACTTTTTGAACCTAATAGCAACGTTACATAAAATCAAATACGTGTGTTACTGATAATTCAATGACTAGATCCACATTCTGGTTTACGAGCTGTGAAAAGGACTCACTTTTAGAGACTCTGGAGTTTTTCCTCTTGACCTCTCCTCCTCCTGATCCGCTGCAGCCGTCTTCATCGTCACAGTCACCGCTGTACTGCCCCTCCGAGTCCCCGCTTCCTGTTTCGATCCGGTCCAAAGTGCCGAATTTAGGGATAGACTTGCCTTGGAGGAGCTGAAAATAAGCAAAATACTGAGTTAGATTCACAGAATAAACAATATGTAACTTGCATAGTTGTGAATAAAAAGCAATGTGTTTTTGGTTTGTTTAAAGGTGCATCATGTAACTTTTGTGCTTGCATCCATGAATATGTTCCACAGTATCACCCATATCCCTCCATAGATGTGGAGAGATGAGCCTGGTTTTAGTAATATTGCAAGTATTTCATGGTATTTATGAGCAATAAAACATGTATAAATGAATAAATCCAAGGATAGACAAGTCTGATGCCATGCTGTGGACTTTCCAGGCAAACATAGACAAACATGTACCGGTATAAAGAAGTAGACTAAGGGAGTGTGACGTCGTCCATAACGTTTGGCTCCAGTCAAATGAAGCTCATTGAGGCCAGCAGTTACAGGGGCAAATTTGGAGCCGAGCTCCATATTTAGCAACGCTGTCAATCAAACCTGTTGCTAATGCTAGCGGGAGCAACATCGGAGAAAGAGGGTGCCTGATTTGTTTGTTATTAATGTTCATATCTTGAGTTATGGACACAATAGCTAAATAAAAATAATATGAATATGATAATAATAATAATATAATATGATATGGGTTAATATGAACATTTTAAGACCAAAATGGTGAGCCTGACTGCAGCAGTTACGAATAGACAGTGAATTAGAGTCGATGGAGCCAGAAGCGCGCCCATGCTCACTTCCTATTTGGAACACTAGCAGGTTAGCTATGTCCATTTATATATACAGTCTGTGCAGGCAAAACAATATAACATGGAAACAAGCAGAAAAGTTACAGGTCACATCCGTGCATAGGTGAGTGAGTATGCGGATTTAATACAGTATTTTTGAGCAATGAATGTGTAAATGAATACACATTAGATAGAAAAGTTCCATAGTGCATCTTGTTAATGCTTCATATGACACACATGTTTGCAATTAACACTGGGGGAGAGTAAGATCATAACCTCCTGAGCCAGACAGCCTTATCTTTTCAGCCTTATCAAGGAACACATTTTGAAC
This sequence comes from Periophthalmodon schlosseri, assembly GCA_000787095.1. Lineage (NCBI taxonomy): Eukaryota > Metazoa > Chordata > Actinopteri > Gobiiformes > Gobiidae > Periophthalmodon > Periophthalmodon schlosseri. The sequence goes on along the minus strand of KN481743.1, from coordinate 111,063 downwards.
AAAGACAGTAATTTGACTAATGCAGAGAAGGCCAGGCAGGTGAAGAGATAATTTGATCACATCTGTAGAAAAAGATAGTACAGAGAGATTTCAAAGCCCAAAGTGAATAAATGGAGTCTTGCTTTACCCCAAGGGGCTTAAATAAAGTTGAGAGTAAGACAAAATAACCTTGTTAAGGATGTGACTCACTGTCTGTTTCATTTTATACATAAATACATGCACTGACAAGACACCTTATTTAAAATGTGTTGATTATCACATAAGGGGTAAAGTTGACTGTTTCTATAGCACATACATCAGAGCTCTCCGGTAGAAGTAAAACCATGAGGAATAGCAGCAAAAATTATCACTTGTTATTGGGAAAACACACATCATAAAAGGGTGCGTCGTGACCTCATTTGAAGCAGATTTAATAATGAAAGTTAATGGAAGAATATTGTCTTTGCAACCCTTTGAAACTCGAATGGACTCTCAGTCAGTTTGTTTAATGATTGAACCAAGAAAAAGAACCACATCACTGCAAGGTAAATTTGAGAGGTCAGAAAGTAGAAAGTCTCCAAACTACAACACCAAGGGGTAGTGCTGTGTACACAAGTCTACTGAGGAATTATTAAGAATTTGATCGCATAAGAAAAATCAACTGGACAAAATTTTAAGAATGGTTAAGTTTCACCGCTCATCCAAATCTCCCTGGCATTTAATACTAGCTAGACAGGATATCTTGGTGTTTTATTGTTCTTTCCCGCATTTAATACTAACTAGACAGGATATGTGGGTGTTTTATTGTCCTTTCCCTATGTTTTGTATTATCTGTTTTTTTGTTTTTTTGTTGACTTTTTATGTGAATAGTAAAAGAAAAATTCAAATCTGTCAACTCACTGTGTAGCTCAATAGACCGAGCCAACAAGCAGAAACTGTAAACAAATAGGTGTGTTAGTTTCAGTGTAATTAGCTCCTCCTTTCAGATATATAAGGGAGTGTCCACCAGTAAATCTGACCAGAACTGAAGAAGCGGCTTGATGGGCAGCCAAAACGTCTTCACTCCAATAACTTTCTGTCCAGTTGACAGATTTGAATTTTTCGTTTACTATGGATCTACCTGGATGACTGAGGGGTTACACAGACATTTTTATGTGAAGCATTTTGGGCATCTGAAGTTGTTTTTAAATGCGCTATATAAATACAATTGAAATAATTTGAACTGAAAGTAGCTTCTTCAGTTCTGACAGGGTTCTGTATGCCACTGCCTTAAATATCTAGCCAACTATACTGAAACTGAAACACATCCTAGTTGTACAGTAAGGAGTATTTGTTATTAATTTAATTTAACTACCCTAAGGTGTGAACTGTCACCGGAGCCATATTTAGCATGATCGTTCAAGACCCTAAGGGGTGATCTAACCCCTGCTAGCATACACTGATTAGCCCTATTATTGTGTTACCGAACTCTGTCAGTGTTAGTGCAGTATAACTTCTGCACCGGCATCTGCAACCTGTTCACATTACACTTAAGAATTAGACTACTGGGGCTAGCCACACTTTGGGCTCCACTGCCGCATTGCAGAGTCTCAATCAGAGATCCTGTGAACTCTATACCAGGGGAGAAGCGCACGCTAATTGGCTCATTTAAATTCACAGAGCGTCACTGGCAACAAGAAAGAAAGCTTTGTGTTGATCAGAAAGGTAGCGTCTATGCTAATTAACTGGTGTGGTGGTTGGGTGCAGAGGACCAGTAGTATCAGGGTTGTGGCTGAACCTGGATTATAATGAGCCTGTCTATCTGTGGGCACTGAAAGCCCTGAAGATGGAGAGCAATAGTAGTTTCTTTTCTATGTATGTGATTATAATGATTTTCTATTTTCAATTATGCTTAAATTCAGACCACATTTGCGCCATGTTACCTGGAATAATGAATCTCCAAAGACGGGTAATTGATTCAAAGTTTGTGCTAAGTTTAAGCAAGTGCAAGTGGAAAAATAAAGAGAGTCTGAAAGAAGTGTTAGAGCTATAATGGCAAACAACAGTGAACATTTCAGGGTGATTAAAGGCAGCCAGGTTTCACACCAGTTTACAACCGAGAACTACAGTGTCATTAATGATCTGCTAACAGCAATACACAATGCACAATAACTAAGTATGAATATCAGTGGTGGAAGAAGTACTTAATTTTGTTACTCAAGTAAAAGTACAGATACCGGAGCAAAAAAAAAAGTATCACAAGTGTAAGTAAGTATCACATGAAAAAATCTACTTAAGTAACAGTATTAAAGAACCTGTTTAAAAATGTACTTAAAGAGTAAAAAGTAAAAGTATTTCGTGCAGATTTATAAGGCTGACAAAGCTTGATAAAGATTTGTGCTGAATTTTGTTCAACAGAAACAACTGAATCGGTCGTATTTTCTAGCTGTTCTTATTTGTATATTTTTGTTTGATCAAATTATGAAGTTGATAAAAAAAAATAAACCCTCAGCCTTTTCAGCAGGTCTCAAACAATCATAAAAAATACTTTTACTTTTCAAATGTAGTGAAGTAAAAGTGCCTACTGTAAAATGTATTTAAGTACAGATCAAATTTATACAGTACTTTATGTTCCACCACTGATGAGTATAAGTAACAACAATTAGTATCAGAGACAGTACTATACTAATAAAGTGGTAGCAATATTTTTCACAAGCTATATTTTTTGTGCTCACTTAATCCAGACAAAACCATCTTTAAAAAGACCTTCCAAAAGCACCAAATCATCATAGGGCAGATAAGAAATAGAGTCGTCTAGTCGGGCTGCAGCAGTTTGTCAGTATAATCACTGTATTTTAATTATAGTAAAACACCTCCCAAAAGACCTTTTTATAACAAAGCAGCATTACTGAATCAAAATGTCTATATCTAGAAGTGACACTAGTTCAGTCAGTAGAGAGTTTGTCCACTGATCCAAAGGTTGGTTGGAATCCAGCTCCCACATACTGGGCAAGACACTTAACCCACGTAAAACATCATTGGTTGAGCGGTCAGATCCAGTGATCCACAGGTTAGCGGTGCAATTCCAGCTCCCACAGATGGATACTGTCGTTGTTCCTTGGGCAAGACACTTAACCCACCTTGTCCCCAGTGTCTGTGTCACTGGTGTATGAATGTGTGTGTGAATGGGTGAGTGGTTCGTTGATGTAAAGTGCTTTGAGTGCATTGAAGGTGGAAAAGTGTTATATAAAAATGTGGCCATTTACCATTTATCAAGTCTTCCATCACCATAGTTGAACACTGACAGGTTTAACAGGTGACGGTGTGTGTTTAAATGAATCCAAAATGAGTTTAAATGAACCAAATCCTAAGTCTCTTTTATTTCAAGCTCTGCCTTTATCTGTATGAAACCACATTCACTTAACACTTGAACAGGGCTGTGTAAATTGCCATTTTCCACTGCATTCACCCTATGAGTGACAAAAATTGGATTATGAAAGCAGGAACATATGATTTGTGTGGGTAAAAGCACTTAACATCACATTTGACCATGACAGTTCTGGAGTCCATACAATTGTTCCACTTTTCAAAGAAGGTAAAGTACCACGTTCCAAAGAGTTGAAAAGATATAGTTCTTTTTGACACATAATAAAAGGGGACGCAATGGTTATTAAGCCACGGTGAATGACATCGGCCTTTGTTTAATCATGAGTGAGAGGGGCTAGGCTGAAATTTGCATGTCCAACCAGTGAGAAGTAGGAGGTGGGCACTAGACCTCTGATTGTCAGGGCAAGGTAAAAATCCATTTGAAAGTTAAATTAACGTTGTTTAACAGAATTTGCAGTAGTAGAGCCTGTACTTAAATTCAGGCTCCAAATGGTTCTGTTTAGCTGTGCATATGACTGAAAGGTTTTTATTCTGTACTCTTCTTTTTTAATGTTCATTTTATGACGATTATTTATGTTTTTGTTTGTTTGTATTGTGATTTTAATGTCTTTCTTATTTGTAAAGCACTTTGAATTACTTTGTTTATGAATTGTGCTATACAAATAAACTTACCTTGCCTTGTCTTGCCTACTTGCTGGTAAGAATAAAATGTTCCCATATTCAATGTTATTTCCACTCATTTTAATGATGTCACCGTCTCAGTATCAGGTGATAATTCAGATCTTGTTTCCTCATGACTCGAGTACCTCCAAACTTGTGTGCTACGCAAATACATCTGTTTAGTATAATCAAATGTTACGATTATTTTGTAGTGTTCTGGTGTAGGAAAACACGCCAAATTTCTTGTGGTTGTTTATTTTCAGAACACAAGGGCCATAACCCAGGCCAAAACAAGAGCAAAACAAAGGCAGTCTCAACTCGCTAGAGCCAGTCTCCAAAACAGACCAGCAACTGACACATTGCAGTTACATGAACAACGCCACAACAGTTACAAGAACAAAGGTGTCAACTCTGAACTTAACACAAAATATCACTACAATATTTTCTGATTTCATGTCCAAAAAAACATGCTCAAAGATGTCGAAATTACTACAGTTCTTATTAAAATATTCAATTTAACCTCTTTTCAAACCTAAAACCATTCAAGGTGCTTCCTGGTAAGTGGTCTCCAGGTACAGTTTTATTTCATTTATTAGAGCACTTAACTCTGCAGCTAAATTAGATTTCTCTTCATTGTCAAAGCCATGCATGTAAGAAATATTATAGAGAATATAAGAATATTATGTAATGCTGCTATCATGGACTTAAACCAGAACCTTGACATTTGTTCAACACTACTGCTAGATCCTGACATCATTCGGCGTTGTTGACAACTGACAACAAAAAAGCAGGTGGCAGATATAAATCAAATAGGCCTATATCCGTAAACAACATTCAGAGTTAAACTTGTCGGCCATCTTGTCTGGTCCCCTGTTATCAGCTGCTGTTTAGCGTTTGATCAATGAAGGCCTCAGAGGGAGTCCACACAGCTGCCTAGAGAGTGTAATAATTAAAGATGTGTATGTTTGGTAATGAGAACATGGGCACATGTGTAAAGAGCTGTAGGCTAACGCGCTAGCATGTGTACAGAGGTATGCGGCAGCAGGTGTGATGTTTACTATGATAGCCATCTTAGATGAGCATGAGAATGACGCTAATGAGCAGCAGTCAGGCAATTACCCAAGTAATTACAGAGTATCCTACGGGGCACATGAGTCTGCCAGAAATACACGGCAAATGATACATTTTAAGAGATTAAGATGTGTAAAAGTTTCATCATTACAAACCAATCTCTAAACAACATAATCTACCTTCTGCGGATTGAATATTAAGATTGGATAGATTTGTTGCAGGAAAATATTTATGTGGTTTTATCAAGAAATTGCCATAGAAATCTCTGCAAGCTTTGTGCAAGTCCAACGCCCAGAGAGGAGGAAGTTAAGGTCATCTAGTGAATCTAGGCAAAACAGAGTTTGAGACTACAATTGGAATCGAAGAATTTGCCATGACAACCACAGATAGGAAGAGGCCAAAATTAAGAACCTGCTCATCTCCATGGAGTTTAATGCCATACGGTGGAACATTCCAGGGAAAGCAATCATCCTCTCCATGACACAAGCAGGAGGCACATGTGACGATTGCTACATTTAGATTTGTACCAACTTTATTCTGGGCATTTATAAAAGAGTCTTTAACTTACTTCACATTTTAAAACATGTATCCAGTGCTGAGTCTATCCACTGATTAAAGGGCCCATTTTTATACACTATTTTCTGATCTATGTTGTTTCCTCATCACAAACAGACCTGGAGTTGTGTTTTGCATCATTCACACATGTTTAACACACAAACCCTGCATAATTAGCCTGTATTTAGCCTCAAACAAAAAACACTCTGTTCCACCTTGTGATGTCATGTGGTAATACAGGAAGTGCTCCATGTGTCATCATCATTTGGATATTTCAGCCTCTGGTACTGCCCATCTCTATTGAACAAAAGGTAAAAGGAGCTGTTATCTTGAAAACTATCACTACATGACATTACAAGGTGGAACAGAGCATTTTGAGCTTTGGAGATGTAGACAGACTAATAATGCAGCATTACTCAAACATGTGGGAATGAAACAAAACACAACTCCAGGTGTGTTTTTGAGGAGGTAACAACATGATAGCATGGCTTAAAGGTCACAAGAATCAGTTTTGCGTAATATAGGACCTTTAAGCTTTCAGAAATCCATCCGTGCCATTACCCTGAATCACCGTTTAGCTGGGAATCTTTGACAGAGCACATTTGCCTATTCTGGACTAAACAAAACCATAAAATACATTGTTTCAGAGCATGACTGGCAGAGCGGCTATGTGCGTGTGATATCTCCATTATGGCAGTGCATAAGGGAAAGCCCAGAGCATCAAGGACAGCACTGATCCGCCCACACACTCTTCTCCCCAAGCCATCTGCAAACAGCTCCAGTCTTAAATCACTGCACAGACAGGAGCTTCCCACAGGTAGACACTATAATGAATAGGCCCCATATTCAAACACACAGACGTGAACTGCATTTTGATTTTGCCGCTATATGGAACCCAATTTACTGGGAAGAATGCAAATATCTGTTGAATGAGTGTTTCTCATTTAAGGAGGAGATCACGGTGGCTCCCCATAGTCTAGAACAAGCTGAGCAATAAACTGGTGTCTCTTTGCTTTTTCTATAACCAAACATGTATTAATCAATCTTTAATTCATCCTTTTTGGTTTAGTAGAAGCCATAAGTGACATATTTACCCCAACACTGTATTTAATCAAATTCACTGGTCTGTTATTATTGCTCATATCTATATTTTCGGATAAAACAGTTACATAAAAACACCAGGATCATGTCGAGCGGGTTAAAGAGGACATTATGCCTGACAGCAGCAGTTACAGAAAAAGGGGACACCATTTTTCAATAGAAAGTGAATTGGAGCCAGAGTCGATGGAGCAGAATCATGGCCGTTTTCAAATAAGGATTGCCTGTTCCACTGATGATAATTGATTATATTCTGCTGTGCTATGTGAAAGGTTTTATTTTAGCACAATGAATCAAACTAATTATGAGTTATGAGATCTGAATTCTAGTTTAGTCGCTTTGTTTTTCGGTCAAGTCAAGTTTCTTTTTATGTCTTTTTATGGGAAATCCTGCAAGCCTTCTACTTCAATGGGATTCTTGAATGTTAAGCAGTTTATGGTTCAATCTTCGTTCAAATAGTACCACTCCTTAAAGTCTTTAAAAATGTGCTCCGTGAAGTGAATCCTGATTTGAAATCCGAACTCAGAAATTTTATCTTTCACCCTCTGACCCAGAGATCCAATTAATTTTGATAGCACCCTGTTTTTGGGCCCCAAAGATGCAGCTCAAATATTGGCATCACGTTGTCTATTCTTGACACTGCATTCAGCGTCACGTTTTTCATTGGCGCACTATACATCTCCTCTGCCTATTATCGCTAATATCGTCCCACTTAGATGTCACTGGCAATTAGCGACCTCTCTCCGTGTCTACTTTTTCTTTCTAGCTCTGTTTGAACGAGATGACTGCTGTTCCTTCACTGTACCTCCATTTGTACCACTGTCAAATGGCTCAAGTGACAAGAAACAGCATACAATTATAAGCAATTAAATGCTAGTTGCTATAAATGCTCCTAAAAGGTATAGGAGCGCCGTGTGGCAGAGGAGTGTGCTGTCAGTGGTTAATGCATTGTCTGGACTTGAATCTGGTGATGGATTCACTTTGAGGCTCTGTGCAGTAAATAGGGGCTAAGGCAGATCTTACACTCATCATATTTGCCAGTCAGAGGAGGGAAGTGTCAGGATGTGAATGTGCTCCCAGGACGCAGCCTGTCACTCTGCATTTGGCTCATGGCTGCTCCGGCTTTGACAGTGCTCTTATACGCACCAGGGGGCGCCCAGAGAGGCAGAGAGGCAGAGACAAGGGCCAAGCCGGAAATTATAAACTGGGATATTTTTGGTAGAGAAATTAGTGTTTTAATTGGAGCATTTAAAGAAAGAATGTATGATCAGGGCTATGTCCAAACGCCCACACTACTCCCTCACTTCTTGGTGGTCACTTGAGATTCAACAATACTCAACATCGAGTTGTTTAATACGATCCTGACTCGTTTCTGTGTAGACTCTGCACACCTGACTGGACAACAGGTGTGTTAAGACTGAAAGGTTTTAAGAAGAAGATCCTGAGGAAGGTCAGAGGGACTGAAACGTTGTACTAATAAAAGTGAACAAAGAGTGAGACAGTGTGCGGGAATCTTCTTAAAACCTTTCCCTTAATACGATCCTGAAAATGCAATACACAAGAGTGACTTAATATGCCCATGTAAGTACTCCAGTGTGTTCATCATGCCATACTTTCACAGATACGTAATAAACAGCTCTAAAAAGGCATAACTCTATTATATTTGGAGAGAGAGGGGTCAGTGATATTGAATACAATGTTATGTGTATTGATAATTGCCCTAAAAATAGAGGAAACATGTGTCGTTCTTCTGTGTATTGTTGTATTCTACTGTAGTGTCGCATCCCTCATTGTCACGCCATTTTGTAGTGGTGTGTGATTGTCCAGCAGGTGTAAAAGTAGTGCACTCATAATTTCCCATGATGCAATTCAAAAAGGAGCGGATATCACTGATGATCACTATTATAGACCAAAATGCATTATTGACATGTAATTATGAATAAGCTACTAAAAAAACAATACCATGTAAAGTTGTTATTGTGAGACTTTAGCTGTAAATCATCTCAGGCAAAGGGTCATATTTAAAGTGAGAAAACAATTATTGATTCATATGTGTTCAATACTGCAGCGTCAGTCGGATTTGATTGACAGTTACTACAGGAGCATCTTTGTTGATTCCGGAGTCACGTGATCCGCTGAGTGGAGAAAGCAGTGAGCTGTCAGTGTGGGACGATGTAGTGAGTGAGGAGTTAGCGACTACACTGGATATTCAGATTCAGCCATACATTTGTTGTTTTTTGTAAACAATTGATTAGTGGCTATAAAATGTATTTTTACACAGTAATTATCCAGTACCTTTTGTTAATTGGTTGAGTTAATGTGTTCCATATTTTATAAGCGATTCTACAGACTAAATGAATGGTGCATCTTTAGGTTAATTCAGGTTAACGTTATACATTGTAAAATGGGTTTCATCAAATAAGTTGCAATATTATTGTTCTTTATAGTATGTTGTAATTACCCAGTCGCTCAAAAAGACTAAATAGGCTTTAGAAAATTATGTGTATGGCATAAGCAATTTAGATTTCTTTTTTCTTCCACTGCTAAAGAAAACAAATGCCATTTCTTCACAGTACCTTCATTTGAGGAGAAGCTGAGTGACAGAAGACAGCATACAATTATGAGCAATCAAACCAAACTACTATAAACGCAGGACTCTGCAGCCTCCAGTCCCCTGCTCCAGTCTGCAGTGACTCACAAATACAATTTACACAAGTTTTAGGCTGGAGGTTTGACACCTTTTTCCTTTTCCCAAAATAATGCATGTATTTAGGTAAATGTATGAATGGGTAACACAGAAAAGCTACTATATTTCCTGCAGTGGTTTTCTTTTGGAACACTTCAATTGTCAACAATGTCCGACTTTAATTACACAAAGAGGATTATGGGGCTGGATTTTAATCTTAAATAAACAGCCACAATAATTTATTTGAGATAATTCATTATCTTCAGGTTTCAGCTTTGGATGTGCCTGGGTGTTTCTCCTGGGCACGGCGCTGCAGCCAATAAGAGCGGATTAAAAACAGCTCTCTGTGCTGTTTGTCTAGCGTTACATTTCTTTCCCATCTGAGATTCGGCACTGGATAATAAAATGAATTTCTAAGCCTCGCCAATACAAGTGGTGCTCCAGATGTTTTATTAATGCGGTAAACACGGCAACACACATGACCAAGATTGTTTTCCTCTGCTTTAAATGGACTTCTATCAGAGCCATTGCCATTTATCAGCACTGCACAAATTCAATGCGAATATATTCTAAGTGTTAATCCCTGAGAGTAAGAGGAGTAGGACCATGAATAATGCAGGAGCAAAACTGCTGGTCAACCACCACATCAATGACTAGTAAATAATTCACGAATGGGTAGACGGTGACGAGCGTGATTGAGAGACGCGGGGACAAGACCTACTTATAGATTCTAGATGGGTTTTTACCACATCGGGAGCAGAGGACAGCAAAAGCAAGAGGGCGGTCAACAAATAATTTATAGCAAAGAGCTGCTGATGAGCAAGATGATGAAATCTACAGTTGAGCAGAGAAGCATGATGAGTGTGTCAATAGCTGCGTTGCCATTTTTCATGTGCGCTCTGACTTTCAGGTCCCGGGCTGTAGAAATCTGATGATATATTTTGCGTGTGCTTGGAGGGAAATGCTGGAAGAACCTTTGTCTTGCATTTTTGTTTGTCAAGGTCAGGGACAAATAAAGGAAAGAAGCAAAAAGCGTCATGGATATGCAGATGAAATGCATTGGGAATATAGTGTCTGGGAACAACTCACACATGAGCTGATGGATGCTATGGAGTTAGCATTTTAGGACAGTAAACAGGGTCTCAGTCTCAAGGGCTTTTTAAAGGGCTTATATAATGCAATTTTCTGATCTATGTTATAATGTTTCCTCATCAGCAACAGACCTGGAGTTGTGTTTTGTTTGATTCACACATGTTTAACACACAAACCCTGCATATTTAAGATGAATTCTTCTCTCAAAAGGAAAACACTCTGTTCTACCTTGTGATGTCATTTGGTAATACAGGAAGTGCTGCACTGTGTTTTTAAACTCCATACACCTTCATTAAAATCATTTGCATTATTTCAGCCGTGGAATTGCCAATCTCTGCTGAACAAATGGTAGAAGGAGCGGTTAACTTGAAAACTACCGCTTCATGACATCACAAGGTGGAACAGAGCATTTTGAGCTTTGGAGATGTGGACATACTAATAATAAAGGGTTGCTCAAACAAGTGTGAATGAAACAAAACACAACTCCAGGTATGTTTTTGAGGAGGTAACAACATTCTTACATGGCTAAAATCTCACAAGAGTAAATTTTGCATAATATAGGGGATAATATGGGATGTTTAATATACACATAGAGGTTGGATGAGCTGTTTGGTGAATAATTAAAGGTGCAGTATATGTAACTTTTCTGGTGGAGGGCCTGCCACCTGCTTGTCTTCATGTTATCTATCTCCATGGAGACAAGCATGACGGATGATTCCACCAGGCCAAGTTACAGGTCAGATCTGTGGAGAAGTGAGCCCACTCAAAGTAAGGTTGCATCATATTCAAGGTATTTCTTTAGCAATAAATATCACCTGTAATTAAAAATACAGTAAACTTAAAGCCATACTTTCCCGACAAAGCAATAACATCTCAACTAAAGGGTTACATAGTGCACCTTTGAGTAACACATTTTTAAAACTACACATTGTATTTCTATTGGTTAAAGGTCCTATATTATGCAAAATTGACTGTTGTGAGCTTTTAGCCATGTTATAATGCTGTTGCCTCCTAAAAAACACACCTGGAGTTGTGTTTTGTTTCATTCACTCATGTTTGTGTAATGCTGCGTTATTAGTCTGTCTACATCTCCAAAGCTCAAAATGCTCTTTCCACCATGTGATGTCATGAAGCGATAGTTTAAGTTAACAGCTACCTTTTACCTTTTGCTCAGTAGAGAAATTCCAGAGCTCAAATCATCCAAATGATTCTAATAGAGGCATACTGAGTTTAAAAACACAGTGGAGCACTTCCTGTATTACCACATGACATCACAAGGTGGAACAGAGTGTTTTCTGTTTAAGAGAAGAACTCAGCCTAAATATACAGGGTTTGTGTGTTAAACATGTGTGAATGAAACAAAACACAACAGCAGGTATGTTTTTGATGAGGAAACATTATAACATAGATCAGAAAATAGCATCATATGGACCCTTTACTTTTGATTGTTAGACCAGACGCTGCATTTAAACGATTTTCAAATAAACTAAACACTGACATTATGTTTGACCGTCACCTGCAGTCCAGATATTCTGAATCAATAAGATGGAAACATATTTGAGACAAGCATTTGAAATACACAAAATAACTCAAATGACACAAGGATCATTTAAAGACGGACATATTATGCTAAATCTAACTTTCATGAGCTTTTAACCATGTTATAATAGTGCTTCCTCATCATTAGCTTACTCAAAGCTGTATTTAGGATTCATGCATATTTCAGTAACCCTGTATTATCTTGCATTCAAGGCTTGAATGCTCAGAAAATTCCCGCTGTCACCTACACCCTAACTCTGCCCACTGCTCTCTACTTACTGGCGATTATCCAAAAAAGACTTATCATTTAAAACTAAATAGCCAAAAAAGCGTAACATGTTTTTTTAAAGTTCATTTTAAAGGCATACTTCTCGTGAATTCCTGACTGAGCTTTGTTGTAAGTTGTTGTAAGTTGTTGTAAGTTCTTGTAAGTTGTTGGCTACAGACTAAACTCTCCCAAAAATAAAACGCTGCTTTCACTGGAGAAATGAACAGAGCTTGTCACAGCGTAATTGTGTCTTTAACATGCAGCTGTAATGAAGGACTGACACACACTTTATTCTGACACAATTATACATTATTAGGCACTATGAGCTCACTTGTCATGTAAATAACACTGATTATCTTGTTACCATGGCATCCGCAGTGGGTGGGATATAAAAAAAGAGACTCAACAGTCTGTATTAGGAAGTCATGGAGCAACTTTGACAATGGCCACACCACATGAGTGAAAAAGCAACACATTACAGAAAATGGATTACAAAAATGTCATTGCTAACAGTCTCAACAAACAACAAGCACTGGCATAACGTAACCCTTCCTGCTTATGACCTGCTGTTTAACTATATAAACTATAGACCGTATATATAAATGGACATAGCTAACCTGCTAGCCGCCGCGTTCCAAATAGGAAGTGGTCATGGTCTGCGCTTCCGGCTCCATCGATTCTGGCTCTAATTCACTTTATATTAAAAAAAACTGTCACCCCTCTCTCCATAAATGCTGCTGTCAGTCTGGTCACAAATGCATTGACCCGTTCTACGTGATCCTGGTATTTTTATTTCGCTATTGTGTCAGTAACTCAAGATACGAACATTAATAACAGACAAATCAGATGCCGAGGTCGCTCCCGTTAACATTAGCAGCAGGTTTGATTGACAGCGTTACCTTCCACAGCTTCGCTCCAGATTGGCTCTTTGGTTGCTATGATACTTGCGGTCGGGATTCCTAATATGGAACTTGGCTCCAAATTCGCTCCTATAACTGCGAGCCTCGATGAGCTTCATTTGGCTGGAGCCCAACACTATGGGGGACGTCACATTCACTCATTCAGTCCACTTCTTTATATAGTCTATGATATAAACACATGCAACAATATTTACTTAAACATACTACTACATTTAATTAAAAGAGTAAAAACGTAAGAGACATTCTTGGAAGCCCTCTCCCGGAAATGCCACTTCACAAAGCAGTCTGCTGGTTTCTTTTAACACTATTTAATGAACACACCGTTTTCACACTGTTGCTCCTGTTCAAATCAGGCTGCTTAGCAAAACATGCAAACATTGATTTCAACAAAACCTCTGTCCTGGAAACTACATTATAAAAACTGTATATTGATGTTACAGAGAGAGTAAAATTGTGTAATATTTTTACTCTAATGTTAGTGCTATGCAATCAATTGAATTCTAATAGTGATCACAATTAGGCCTGTCACAATAATTACTATATCGATTTATCATTCAGTATATGAAAGCTGGGACTATATATTTTGGGGCTCAATATTCATCATGTGTACATTTTCTTTGCAGTGGTGGGGAGATGTTTGCCGTTTTTATGTTATAAAGTAAAATTTGAGCTGTAGAGTGTAGAATAAATAACTTCTATGGCTAATTATCGGTTCCTTCTGCTATTTATTTGTTGCAGCTCAGGTGTTTTAATGATGCAGTATATGGAAAAATGGGTTTACTGGGACTCTCCTGCTTTGTGTCAGTGGCATAAAGTAGTTTCAATATTATTGTTTATTGCAATATTTCTTTCTAGCAATATATTGTGCCTAATTACAATTATTGCTCTAGTCAGAAAAATAACTGATTAAATTAGGTCCTGAGGCCTGATTCTGAATGATTATTCTGCCACACAAATCTGGACCTGAGCTGTGTGGCATTTAAAACAAAACATTACAAGTAAATAAAAAGTTTATACTTGTGATTCATGGGTGAGCGTTTTTTTCTGACCAGCTCCTCCTGAGCCGAGTTAAAATGAAATCCCATCTAAACCTGTGGATTGACAGTTACGGGCCGACCCTGCATCACTGTTGTACTTTCTAAAGGTTCACTTTTGGCAATACAGTAGTTTCAAATAATTGTGATTTCAAATATGACCTAAATAATCTTAACTGAGCGCTCCTGCATTAAGTTCTACTTTCACCCTGTCTCCATTTTGAATGTCTCTTTCCTTCCATGACCCACATATCTAATCAAGCCCTAGTTTTTCCATCAGCCAAAGAAGCCATTTTGAATCAGGGATATGACTATACCATTTCTACAGGACTACACCCCTTTGGAGCGTTTCACTGGTAAAGGACCACGTGTGAGATGTGTGTTACCTCTTCTACAGGACTACACCCCTTTGGAGCATTTCATTGGTAAAGGAGGCATGTGGCACATCCTTAAGGTAGAAGAAGAATAAAACATGAGCTGCTTTCTACAAATGGAGGAGCAAAGATCATAATCCAGGTCATGACAAAGCTGTCATCCTCACGCAGCCCCCTCTCTACGGTGCTGTACGGCCGATAACGAGACAACGCCAATCAGACGCACAATCAGTCCTTTGCAAATCAGGTCCCAATGAAATGATAATGCTACATAGTAACATCAGAGAGAGCTGTGAGCACACAAGCTGTTTAATGAATCAGAACAGGCACGAATACACAAACAGTGATTGGATGATTTCCCACTCCACCTCCTCTCTGAATATACTGCAGGAAATACGCCAAAAAGTGAACATCACAATTTTATAGAGCCTAGATAACTCACTTGAACAAAGAATACAAACATTTAGGCTTTAGAACGTCCTTTATATATGAATGCTTCAAAATATGTTCAAAATGTGCATGGTGAACTTAATTCTGATTTGAAATCATAAATCTCAAATCCAGTCTTTATATTGTCTTGTAGAGGTAACTATAGCGACCTTCACTGTGATATAAAGTACACAAGCACCTAAAATGATCCCAAATTTTCCTTACCTGACCCTGATCCTTGAAATCCCAAACTATCTCACTGTAATTTATTTAGTTAATGAGTATTTGTATAACTGAAACTTGATTATCATTTCTAAACATCTAAATCTGCATCACAAGGTCAGACAAAGACTTCTAACTGTCCAATTTAAAAAGTGCCTGTTCCCTGAAGTTTTCACTGTTAAACTCCATTAGCCTTTCTCGTTTCTCATTAAGCGCTGAAGGAAATTATACAAATGGCTGGAAGCAATGAAAGAGGAGTTTCTTTTAAACTTGTAGCACGGTTCATTAAAAGTAACATCACGCGCCTACAACTAAAAAAGCAGGAAAAAACACACTGAGATTGTGCTCTAAAAATGTGTTCTGGATTGTGGATCTGGTTTCCATTATTTTTGAAGTTTGATCATTAAGACCTTAAGTAACACAGAGGACCGGGGAATAGCAATATAAAAATGTCAAAAATCTGGTTAATAAGGATCATAAATATACACAAGACAGACTTTTCAAATTGGTCCTATAAGGTCCTATATTACACAAAATGGATTATTGTGAGCTTTTAGTCGTGTTAGAATGTTGTTACCTCATCATAAACATACCTTGAGTTGTGTTTTCTTTCATTCACACATGCTTAAATAACCCTGGTTCATTAGTCTGTTTACATCTCCAAAATGCGAAATGCTCTGTTCCACTCTGTGATGTCATGTAATGGTAGTTTTCAAGTTAACAGCTACCTTTTATCTTTTGTTCAGTAGAGAGCGGCAATTCCAAGGTTGAACTCATCCAAATGATTCTAGTGAAGGTGTATGGAGTTTAAAACACAGTGGAGCACTTCCTATATCACAACATGACATCAGAAGGTGGAACAGGGTGTTTTCTGTTTGAGAGAAAAACTCTAAATGTCCAGGGTTCATGTGTTAAACACGTGTGAATGAAACAAAACACAACTCACACAACATAACTGTTTTTGATGAGGAAACAACATCATAACATGGATCAGAAAATAGTGTAATATAGGCCCTTTAAATAACAAATCAATGCTTTCTGCTCCAGTATCATTTAACACACAATACATGAATTAGTAAAATATGGTTATATCAAGTCAAATGGACCTGGACATATCTCTCTGTTACCAACTATGAGAGAGTCGTAATTAACCCTTAAACTGGTACAAAGGTCTTGAAGCCTTTCTGGTCAGAGACGAAACATTTTCTAAACAAAACAGGTTTTCATTGCCACAGGCTTTGGCTCAGAGACCAGTCCATTTAAAAGCCCCAAACAGGAATCTGCTGTAGATTTGACTACAATGATTTCACTGTGTGATCTTACAAGTTGATATATCTGTATTATATTGTCTTACAACAATTATTATTACGAGACAAGCACTACTGAATATTTGATCCTGTTCTATATCCTATCCACTTGTATTGGACAGGACTCTACTCCTGTTTGCTTCTGTGACTCCCTTAAGCAGTTCTTGAAGAATGTTTCATATTACAAAACACAGCGCTGTAATGAAGAGGGAGGTCGTGGAGGAGAAGTCGATTGCTCCTTATATTATGCTAAATGAGTGAGTCAGCGTCTCAATCAAACAAGCCTCTGAATCTAATGAACAAAAGTCATAAAGATCACACCTTACACAGAGTGACTCAGAGATGACTAAATCCTACTCCACCAGTTCAGTGGGAGCAGACTCACCTGCAGCAATGGAGGTGCGAGGGTTAGGTACTCAGAATAGATCAAAATGTGTCTGGGGAAACTCACAGCCTAAACACATACAGGTGCAGTGTCAAAGCATATTCTAATTAGACATACAAACAGAGACATGTTACTAAATGGTCACATTTTTATATAGCACTTTTCCACCTTCAAGGCACTCAAAGAACCACTCACCCATTCACACACACATTCATACACCAGGGTACGCAGACGCTAGGGGCAAGGAGGGTTAACTGTCTTGCCCAAGAACACAATGACAGCATTGCACTGCCAACCTGCGGGACAGTGGATCTCCCTGACCTCTCAACCAATGATGTTTTATGTCAAGAGCGGTATTCAAACTGCCAACCTTCAGATCGGTGGACAAACGCTCTACCAACTGAGCTACTGTCGCCCTGATTAGACCAAGTTTCTGCTGTTGTCCTGTATAAAAATATAATAACAATGATTCAGTGTAAATGAACCAAAATAGCCTTTAAGTGTAAAACTGTTGACTGTTGTTTTTGTTTCAAAGAATTTATGAAATACAGCAAGAATGATCTCTCTCTATTGGATGAGTCATTCAGTGCCACTGCTTCCCCAGTGATGCTGTCACGAGACAAAAATGTCAAAAATGAAGGGTTTATTTTGAACATGTTCATAGTTTAAGCACATATACAAATAAAAACGACTAGGGAAAAAAATCGATTCAGTTGTTTCTGTTGAACAAAATTCAGCACAAATCTGTATCAAAATCACTACATTCGAAGATTTATTAGATCTCAAAATCTGTGAGAAATACTTTTACTTTTTACTCTTTAAGTACATTTTTAAACAGGTACTTTAATACTTTTACTTAAGTTGATTTTTTAGGTGATACTTTTACTTTTACTTGAGTATTTTCTTGCTCTGGTATCTGTACTTTTACTTAAGTAACAAAATTGAGTACTTTTTCCACCACTGATAGTAAGTGTTGTCAGGGAGGGTGAGGATATTCCCCTAAATAAGATGATAGATGAAGAAAACTCGCAATAGACACATAAAGCTATATTGTATTCTATTTAGTTACCAGTTACCAGCACCAGTTTTAGTATCTGAGTATCGTATTTTCTGACAACCTCAATTTTGAGGGATAAAATGACTCAACTGAAGTGCAAGGACAAAATACGTCAACACACAGACTCACAGGTTCAGAAAGAAAGAGAAAGTGTCCTCTCTCTTCTTTACTCCCTCTCTCTCCTCCTCTTTCACTCTCTCTTTCTCTCTCTGGGGGTTATGATATAGATTTATGTGCCATGACACGCTGCAGATGGTGTGAATTAGACGGGTGGGAGAGCCAGCACCAGGTCAACAGACTTGGCCCGGCCTTGAGCCTTCAGTCTCCCATAATAAAACCTGATGCCCAAACAGCACATGGGGAGCGCGCTGTGGGAGGTGTCGCTCCGCAGTGCCCCCTACGGGCTGCTACGCTACTATTTCTGAGCTGCGGGCGAGACAGTGCTGCAAATCTGCTATGCTCTAATTTTATCTCATCTACATAAACTGTCAAAAAATATGTCCCAACTCTCTTCCATAGGCTTGGAGTTGCCAAAAAGTAAACATTTGCTTTGTAATACTGTTATATCAGCAGTAACATTGTGGGCATACTTGAGATTTTTGATGATATGCTAACAAGTTCATATCACAATTTTCAAAAGCTGAGATCACAATTTCATTTTGTTACAGTTCTTTTACATCGACTATCTACTGACCATTGACAATAGGCTCTGTGCACAGCAGCCAAACCCCAGGGCTTAAACATGGCCACCCACTGAAGTCAATGGGCCATGCTCAGCAGCACATGTCGCGAGCTTAGCCTTTAGCAGCTAGGTACATCCAGTCTTGTCCTGCTCATCGACCATGCGCAGTTGAGCTACCCCCCATAAGACTGCACGACGAAAGCAAGCGGAGCGGCCACGAGGAAGGCAAAGCAATAATAAATAAATTATAAATGATCATGTTTATGCTTCCAGGCGCTGCTGAACTATATTCTAAACCTGCGGCTCGTTCTCGACAGTTGGGCTCGTTCACATCGCTCACATGCGCGTTCATGTCGTACCACGTAACTGCTCTAACCAATCAGTGTTTGAGCTTAGCTAGAGCAGACACAGAGCATAGCCGAAGCTAATGATTAAAAAGTGTTTTTTTTAAGACAACAGACGGATTTTGAGTTGAGAAAATGTTTATGATCTGAAAATAGGTAAAAATCGCCAAAAAGTTCGACCTTTGTGAAAGCTGTAGGTGCCATGTCAGCCGAACATGAGCAGTTTGTGATTACATTGCGCTTTATGAGAAAAATTCTGGGCAGGAGGGATTTTTTCGTAGTACCAATGAGTGGCCACTAATCCAACTTGAGACAGCTCTAAGCAGAAATACCCTATCCAGTTATTTGAATAGATCCTGTGCACAGTAGCACGCTAGCTATCGCACTGTGCCTCAGAGCTAACAGTCATGTTTATTAAAATCGGAAAACATAAAATAAACAACCAATTAAAATTCAAATTAATTAAAATAATTAATTAATGTAAAAAAACTTCACTTGTAGTATTCATTTTATTTTGTGTAGTATTTAACATGTTGCCAGTGACATCCACCCACAGCTCCCTGTCCACCATCTTATCTTTAAATATTTATTCATTTTAGTGTGACTCAGCAAAAAATTCATAGAGATAACATTGGACAGGAAGTAGTGACGCTGCGACAGTGCGGTTGCCGTGTGCTATCGTGCATCTAAAACAAAATGTTCTACCTTTGAAATTCCTCAAAATGTCCTCAAAAGTCCTCAAAATGGGGCCCATAACAGGAAAAGGCATGTGACTGTGTTTGAGTAAAGAACTGCATTGAACAGAAAATAAATGAATTATTAAACCTCTCCAGATTGGCGGATAAGCACGAGGTTGCATCACTTTTAGATAATGATTTTACAATGCTTTCTATTATAAACATTTATTCATTGCAGGTGGCTTGGGGGCGAGTCCATGCAACTATGAGCAAGTTATTTAGGACACAGTCACGCATGGGCTGAAAAACATTAAATGAAAGGCAATCTACAAATCAACCCCACTACTTCACATACTATGGCGCCCTCTATAGGCTGCCCCTC
>KN481743.1:47080-90897 GCA_000787095.1 Periophthalmodon schlosseri | reverse complement strand
CCTCTCCCATAGTGAAGCAGAGGGAAACAGCAGCCATAACCTCCTCTAATATAATCACACAGAGATAAACAGTGCTGAGAGAAGCCAAACTAAGAGGACGCTGCCAAAGCGAAGGGCCCCATTGATTTTGATGAAGAGTAGAAAAATACTATTGTAAATATGAGGCCACACAAACCTAGACAAATGGCTTTATAAATGTGTAAGGATTGATTTTGTGTTCTTCAAAAGGCGTCAGCTACTTTCTGGATTCAAGACTTGTTTTCTATCAGCAGCCACTTACCCATAATTTGAAATATGAGCTGAATTAATTTACACTTTAGGAAAAAAATGGTTTAAATGCTTTGATTTACCCAAACCGTTTTTCTCCAGGCAGCTCAATAGACAGCATAAAAAACAACAATTATTTACGATCCCTGCCTTAGCGTCTCCTTCTCAGCTCCCTAATTCCCAAGATGTCATCTCATGTACAAGTTCAAATCCTGAATATTTAAACTGTTTAGAGCTTTTAACCATGTTATAATTGTTAGAGTTAGTTGTCTTTGCCCAAACATTAGCAAAACAAAAGCTCTTGTTTTTTTTCCAAAACCAATACAAACAATTCAACCTCTGACATCTTTATTAAAAATGAGAGGATTGTTAATGTGTCTGAATTTTAATATCTTGGGGTCACCTAAATTAAAAAAAAACACATCAAGAACATGACAAAAACATCAAATATAGCATGGCTAACTTCAGACATACAAGACCTCGATCCTTGGAAGCAGCCAAGACATTTATGCACACTTACATTTTCCCTCTTGTTCTATTGCATCATTTGCTGGGGACAAGCTGGGAAACTGCTATTAGACCTTTAGAGTCAGTGTATACACAAGGCTTAAAGATCTTTGATGAAAAGCCTCTAATGCATCATCACTGTAACATCTTGGGAAATTTAATCTTTTGAGTTTTGAAAATTATTAATTATTAACTCTTTTCCAATCTGTGTCTGGTTTTCATGATTCTAAATGGCTTGGCTCCTGACTGTTTGAAGGACTTTGTGAGCTATCGTGCTACTTCACAAGAAAAGCCTCTCTGCATGACCGTATCATACCTTTCTTTTATTCCACCTTTGGACAATGGGCTTTTCCATAAACTCATGCGTCACAATCAAAGCTTTTAAGATTAAACTAAAAAAAAGCACTTAAAGGGCACCCAAAACTGTAAGCATTCATCTCAGTAGGGCCTGTATGTACGAAGGTGTGTCTGTGTGTATGGAAGGGTGTGGTAGTTTTAATCTATACCGTTTGTATTTCAACTCATTGTCACTTGTCTGTGTTTTGTCAAATGTTAAGACATTTTCGATTAATACTGCGATTTGAAATGTGCAAATTATAACAATGATCCAGAGGTGTCATAGATTATAACTACGTAGCAGACACAAACACAATAGGTCTTCTTTAAGTTGCGCTAACAGCTTTTCTAATTATCTTGATCTTGATTACTTACCTGTTACTGTTTTGCCTGGAGTGTTCCACAGTAAGGCATTAAATTACCTATATCCACGGAAATGAACAGGTGATAACACCAGGCCAAGTTACAGGTCAGATATGTGGAGAGGTGACCCCACTCAAAGTAAGAATGTTTTTTGCGCAATAAAGAGACCTACATGCAAAGTAGGTTGACTCCATACTGTAGAATATTGCAGGCAAAGACAAGTGGATGGGAAACACTTCTCTAGAAAAGTTACACAGTGCACCTTTAATAAAAATGGAATGAGCGTCTTAGGGTGTGTTCACATTTAACATGATTTGGTCCTGGTTTGAGCCCAGTTTAGTCCTGATGTAGACTTGGTTTAGTCCTGTTTTAGTCTTGGTTTAGTTCTGGATTTAGTTCCTGCTTAGTCCCAGTTTTGACGTGGTCTGGGTAAGTGTGAACGCACCCTTACTGTCTATGATATAATCCATGAAATAAGTGCGTAATCTGCCACACTGTGTTCTGATTTATCTTGTACTGTTTGTAATAGGTTGTTGAAAATGCTTTACACTGACAGTTTACAATGAATCTCAAGAACGCAGCTTTAAGTATGCTATTCAATTATGCATTATTTATTCAGATTTCATTCCTGTTATGTATTCAGATGTACTTCCGTATTTAATCTCTCCCCGGCCTCATGAGCACACCTGTTGTTCCCTGCTCTCTTCCATATTCAGTTCATGACTTAAGAAGGATCATGTGGACTGTTTTAACACTTACACAGTGAGAACCATAATGTCAAGTGTCTTGTTTTATACTTACTGCCAATTTCCAACAAAAGAAATCTCAAATCGCTTCACGTAGAAAAGGCTTACAAACCCCCATGAGCCACTCCTCACAACAAAAAGCCAGACAAACCTGCGAGGAAAACCTGCCTTTTTCGTGCTTGGAAGCTTCAAGTGTAAAAAAAAGCATTCATTACAACTGCGAGCCACTCTTATTATACTAATCTCATTCTTTTTTTCCTACAGCGAAGCAACTGCAAATCACCTGCCTAAAGCATACAGGGATTTGCATATTTAGATTTAACATTTTTTTAAGACAGATGCCCTTCCAGTTGCATTTTTCAGAGCTTCAGGCTAATGCAGGAAGTATCCTCAGCTGGTGACACCTGGACGTCTTGTACTCATTATTTCACTTGATTTTCATGGTTTAAAGTTAATAATAGATTTGTTTTGGAATCCTACTATAGGTAATGCTGTAGACATTCCTGTTATTTATTTTAATAAATTATTTTTTCAGACCAAGGTTTAGTTTGTTTTCATACCTGACAGTCTCAATTGCTGATTTAAAGGTCCTATGTTACACACTCTTACGAGCTTTTTGTTGTTACCTCTTCAAAAACATCCCTGGAGATGTGTTTTGTTTCATTCACACATTTTTGAGTAACCCTTTATTTTTAGTCTGTCTACATCTCCAAAGCTCAAAATGCTCTGTTCTACCTTGTGATGTCATGTAGTGGTAGTTTTCAATTTATCTGCTATCTTTTACCTTTAGTTCAGTAGAGATGGGCTATTCCAGAGCTGAAATCATCCATTCATTCTAGGGAAGATGTATAGAGTTTAAAAACGCAGTGACAGGGCAAGTCTTTTTGTATAGCACAACTGGTACACAAAGTAATTCAAAGTGCTGTGTACAGAATAAGAAAGATAATAAAATCACAATACACCAAATCGAAACATAAATGATCACAAATAATTATCGTAAAATCAACATTAAAAGAGAAGAGTGCAGAATAAAAACCTTTCAGTCATATGCACAGCTAAACAGAACTGTTTTGAGCGGTGGAGCACTTCCTGTATCACCGCATGACATCACAAAGTGGAACAGAGTGTTTACATTTTGAGAGAAGAACTCAGTCTGAGGTGAGTTCACACTTATCCTTATTTCGTCCTCATTTGAGCCAATGTGAGTTCTTATGTTGACTTAATTTGGTCCTGGTTCTGGTCCAGGTTTAGTTGCTGGTTCAGTCCAAGTTTTGCTGTGTTGTGTGTGAGGGAGCACTTAATGCTCACATTCTTACAGTCATTCCCAACCTAGCGGCCCGCAAAGATTCTCAATCTCAGCATATTTTTTAAAAGGGCATACCACACATGTTAATTGTGTGGTATGAAGTATTTTATAATGATTGCTGTTGAAGAATATCTTTGTTAACCATAAAACAATTATATTTCTCCTTAATAGGGTCGCCAGTGTATCCACAAGAAAAATAGGATTCGCTGAGAGAAAAAGGCTGGGGCTATGTAACCTACAGAACATGTAGTTTCACATCTAAGACACTAGATCCAGATAGATTAGAGCAGGAGTTTCACCCACAACTTCCTCAATACTGTATATAGAAAGTAATATACGGTTGTCACAGAAGACGTATAGCTGGTAGGATTCGGCCCGGTGTTCAGTGAGGCTCACCTGATTGATGTGCTTGAGTTTGTCGATAATCTGGTTTATGACGGGGTCGGCTTCTTTCACTTTCACCTCTGGGTTGGTGCTCTGAGCTTTGATGCCGCTGCCCACCACTCGGAGCGTGTAGCTATGGAGATAAAAAAAACACAATGTTACAAAACCGGTCATGTCTGGAGGCCATGCTAGGACAATGAATGTGAAATATGGCATCAGGGTGTTGAAAAAGCAAACTCAACAACTTGTTTGTGCTGCTGAAGAATTATCCATTTCCTGAAGTGGCATGAGGAGATGGCGCATAGTTCATCTGGAGAGGAGGCCTGGGGCTGCGGTGGATTTGTGGTTCACCGCTGCCATGTTTCACCTGCGTCGGCACATGCATGTTCACCAAACCGTATCCAAGCTGCAGGCTGCAAATTACCTGGACTTTTTATGGAGCTCCCTATACTACAAGTCCATTATAGCTCCTCTTGGAAAATTGCAGTATCAACTCTAGTGTTATGAGTATATTCCCCTAATCACTCATGACACAATTTATCATGTGAAATTGCAGCCTTAATCCATATGTTTAAGTTGTTCATTTTTGCTATAGCCAGGTAATGGGATTCAGAGCACTTCAAGGCTTCTATCTGTTCAGCCTGAATGGGAGGTAATAATAGCTGTGGCCATGATACGTGAGTTAGTTCAGCCTTCACTGTATGCATTATGTGCGGTATATTTAATCAAGTATTGGATTAAAAAGATCTGAAATTAAGAAAATGAAAAAATAAAGGTATGCCAGTTGCGCAGTTGTCACAAAATGTGCACAAATTGGGTGGCCCGTTGAGATACAAGGTCAAGAAGAGATTGCATGAATAATTAAGGCTGCAGGAAGTAAAGCGGTGTAATTTATTTAAAAGAAAAGGTGGGTGGTGAGTCTTTCATATCACGGCCGCCGAAGTGTTATTCTCCCGTTAATTCTCCGTGAACCGCGGCTATTTTTAGAGACGATCCAACTGTCATTAAATGTCATTTCAACAGTTTCCTTCACAGTTTCTGTTCTCATCTTTTCGTGGCCTGTGATCCCTCCAGACTTTGCTGTGGCGGTGCGTTGCTTTTGCAGAGTTTCATCTGTTTAAATATTAAAGGCAACATTTAAAAATCAGTCGACAAGAGCATGAGCTTAGCATACCTCTTGTGATCTGGGAATGACCAGCTTCAGGCAGGGAATGGGTTTGAGCAGGATTTCATGCAGCTGCTGAATGCGGTTATAAATTACATTTTGCAGAGAGCCCCATACCATAACTTCACTATAGCTATTCTTAGAAAATGGTGAGATCAAGGTATGTCGGTGATATACAAATAAAAATAAAGAAAGAAGTTGTTTTGCAAGTCTCAAGTAAGTTTCAAGTCTTTCACCTCAAATCCGAGTAAAGTCCCAAGTCAAAGACAGGCAAATCCAAGTCAAGTCTCAAGTCCACTGCTTTGAACTTCAAGTCATTTCAAGTCTTTAAACTGGAGTACTGAATACAGCTTGTATTTCTGCAGTTGATATGATTTTTAAACAATATTGTACTTAAAAAGTCGTGGTATATTTCTATATGCGAGGCTTAAAGAGTTGTAGAAATGCTACTGTTTTATTTGTAAATGTCTTGACAAGAGCGTAGTGCGAATCAATACAGTTATAATAGAAAGAAGTCATCTCAAGTCACAGGGCTCAAGTCAAGTCAAGTCCCGAATCACTGGCCTTCAAGTCCAAGTCGAGTCCCAAGTCTTAGTCCACTTTATCAAGTCAAGTCTCACGTCATCAAAATAGTGACTCAAGTCAGACTGGAGTCCAAGTCACAACCTGCAAGTCCCCACCACTGCTGTTGCATAAGACGTATTATATTGAGAAAGATTGCGTCTCCATTCACTTTGTGTCTTATGTATGTCTTTTTTACTTTAGGGTGCAATGTAATTCTATCATTTATGCAAAGTAGCAGAGTGGTTAACACTTCTACCTTTGGCAAAAGACACGTTGGGGTCAATATTCAGTTATTATTTGAGTTTTGTCATATTTATAGACCAGTGTGTGATTTATAAGAAGCAGCTATTCCAATTTAGCATTAGTTTTAGAAAGTTATTTCATTTATTATTCCTTCTGTTCTAATAGTTGCCAAGCCATTTACTACATGTCAGAATATAAATGAGAACAGTAAACAGTGTTCAAAACCAACTTCAAGACTATTAAAAGTTGAGAGTTGAGTTAAGAAACAGTTTTATGTCAAAGCATATTTCACCCACATCAACTGACAAATTATTTATGAAATGTTCTTTGAAAAAAAAAGGACCTGTCTTTGCACATAAACAAAGATTATTATCAGCTTTACCAAATAAAAACTTCTCTGACACAAAGTTGTGGTAAAAGTGCGTTGGGTGCTTGTTCATCGCTTACGTACTATAGTATTCCATGACTTATTAAACAGGTTGAAATTTTAATGCAGAAAATGAGGTTAAAATTGGACTCCATCTGTCAGTCTTTTTAATCTGGGCACGGTTCTGACACACAATATGTATCACCTTAAGTGCTGTGAATACAAAACAAACGTAATAGTGAGAATAAATGCGCCGCTGACATGATGCATAGCCGCAACTTGGAAACTTTTCATTTTACAACTAATCTTTGTGAGAGTGTGCGGCTGTAATGTGAGTTATGATGTGGAGACAAATGAAGGGCTGTTATCAGAGGGTGAAAAGCAGCTGCTGCACACTGAAGCAAATCACAATCATAAATCAGACACAACTACCACTGCATCCTCCACGACCTGAACAAGAGCCAAGAATAAAAGTCTGCTCAAACTTGTACATGACCATTTGTACTTATTTCAAGTTCTGCGGTAGAGAACTCAGAATTACATATTCTGGTCTCGAGCCAAACTAAACTACTGTAATTGGCTGGACTTAAAAACTATTTAGAAGGGGGATTTTAAAGGAAAGCACCTTTCAGTACAATATTAGGTTCATTTAATAAATGGGCAAATTGAACAGAAGGTTGGTAGTGTTCTGAATAGAGTTCTATGTATTATCAGTCTGGGACGGCTCTCGCTGAAGGTCATCAGGAAAAGGCAGAATGTTAAGACAAATATTTGTGAACATTGCTGGAATGTTCCTTGGGCAAGACACTTCAAACAACATGTGGTGTGTGTGTGAGAGGGTCCGGGGGGGATGTTACTGTTATTGCTTTGCCTGGAACGTTCCACAGTATGGCATTAAGTGTATCTATCTCCATGAACATTTAAAACAATGTAAAAAACATCAGTAGGAGCAAGACAAGATGGGCCTTTGTGAACTATGAACTGAGCAAATAAATAAGCATTTAAACTTCTTGGAGAGGGTCCGTTAGCAAAATATAGCAATCGAATTCTAACTGAGCATCTTAAATTGTTCAAATTCCAACCTAAGGCAAACTTAACACGGATAATAATAGTTGAGATTCCAAAAAAATCAGCAGGACTGAGAGCATTTTAGTACTTCCTACAGTTTATAATCCGATGGTGTTCTTAGAGCTGTTAAGAGCCGCACCCCGTCCTGACCCTCTCCAGCAGCCGCGTTCTCGCTCGTGTACACTGTGATTAATAGCAGCTTCGCCAGATTAGATCCCAGCCATCTGTGCCACTTCCACCAGACGAATATGTGTCAGGCCCCACACACACACACGCACGCATGCACACACACACACGCACGCATATCTTAAATAGTCCAGATGGTGAAGATAGGTCAGGCCCCACACACACACGCACACACACACACGCACACACACACACACACACACACACACACACACACACACACACACACACACACTCACACACGCGCCACTCATCCAAACGTGGTGGGGATATTCAGCCAAAATAACAGCACAGAGTGAGATATGCAGCAGACACACAGAGCTATTCTCGGGGCAAACATCATCTGTATTCAACATATACAATGGGGCTGATGGGGAATCTAAGGAGAAGGCAAAAAAGATTACAAATGCACAAACTACTGTAATTTCGTTTATTTCGGATCATTTGTATGTTGAGTCCATCCTGCAATCAGTCAATTAGGAGTAGAACGCTAGAATTTCACTGTATCTTTGAGTGTAACACTGCAGCCAAAGAGCCTCCTCCAGTCACAGTGTGGGGCATTTGTTGTGACACAAAAGGCCTTTTGCTATAATATACTGCACATATATAGTGAGACATAGTGTGTGATACATAGTGTGTGATACATACTGTGTGTCCATTTACTTCCCCTTACCCGGCCCTGGATAAGTGAAAGAAAATAGATAGATGGATATTGCACAACCACTTTATGACTTGTTCTCTGTGGCAAACCCAAATGAAAAAGGGACAAAAATGTGAAAAAAACATGTTTTTTTTCTTCAAAATAATCATTTAAAGGGCCTGTACCTGTTTTTTTTTCGTATAATATAAAATGTTGTCCCATGACACATATATTGTCTAAGGTCAAAATGCTCTGTGCTGTCTGCATCTAGTTAAACAGCATTTGTATCGTCCGTGAACCTAGGCCTGTCACATTAATTACTATATCGACTTACCGTTCAACATATGACAGATGGAACAATATATTTTGGGGCTCAATATTTATCGTGTGTACAATTTCTTTGCAATAGCCAGGAGATTTTTGCCATTTTTTATGTAGTGATTTGAGCTGTGGAAGGTAGAATAAATAACTTCTATAGCTAATTATCGGTTCCTTCTGTTATTTATTTGTTGCAGCTCATGTCTTTAAATGATACTGTCTATATAAAAATAGTTCACTGGGATTATCTTGCATTGTTGTTACTGTGTCAGTAGTTTCAATATACAGAGTACATGTCTGTGCAAATATATCGTGCTTCAAAAACTGTTATGGTGACAGGCCTATGTGAACCAGGAAGTAATAATGATGCGCTGTTAGCATGCAAGTTGTTGTTAGCAGTGATGTGACAGAAAAACTTTGGCTTTGGTTTCTGGTTGTGAAACACGCTCATAAACTCATCTTGATGATCAAAAGAGGATGCTAGGAATGTGTTCTGAAAGTCAAAAAAAGTTTGGAGCACTGCAGTTAGTTTAAAATGAGATGATTTGTTTTTTCACATATTTTAGACAGTGAAAATTTGGTACAGCGCCTGTAAACCTCGTGCAAACGTTTGAACAATGTATCTTTTCTGTTTCGTGCAATGATTGTGTAACTGAACCACCTCTGGCTTCTTCGGCAACGATCTTTTTAAGCCCTTTTATAAAATGAATTCGTAAATGTTGGCACAGACTAGCAGCCACCTTCAGTGAGTCAGCCTCTACCCTTATTCTGGGCTGGTTTATCAGTTTAATATTTTTGTACAGTGGAATAGCATCTTCACTGAGATAGACATTTCGGGTACTCTTTTCCACCTCTGTGGCTTCGTGAAAGGCAGCAGACAGGCATGAATTCATCTGGGAAAATATAATCTGTATTCATGCACACTCACACTCAAAGCTATTCAGAATTCACAAGAAATATAAAAGAAATGTATTTCATTACGCCACTGGGATCCATAAGCTGAAACACAACCAATCTCATGTAACGTGCAGCTGCACCACAAGCACTCTCAAGGGAAAGTAGGGCCACAAAATAAGGGTCCCATTCTTAAAAGGTGTCACATAGAAGAACCATTGATCATAGTCCTCATATATTCTTCAGAGTAAAGCTTACAGTAGCGTCAGTCCCTGGCTACGAGAGGGTATCAAACAGCCGAGCGGTCTCTGGGTCTCTGAGGAAAACCATAATCCATAACCCGCTCCCAAAGCAACACACGCTTTGCATCTCATCTCTGCCCAACCTCACACTTCACACAAAGATTGGAAATTTCAATCATTTTAGACTACTACGAGCACTGCAACAGCGGCCAGCCATCCCACGCTCCTTTTTCAAGTACTGTACATGTTAAAGTAAAAGCAATTGAACAATCAGCATTTGAGGGCTCTTTTGGGGATTGTTTCATCACTTGGAGACAAAGAAGGATTGGGATGTCAAAGTAATTTATTCTGTTCAGAGGAAGAAAGCGGACTTCCTAAATCCACTGGAACGCACTGTGGTTTGGCGCAAATATAAAATGATGATGTAAGTTATTGTGGGGGATTTAGATTTCATTTAGATGTAATATGTTGCACAGGATGTTTTGAGAAAGGTCAAAGCAATGAAAGTTTCACAATGACGTCCATGTTTTGTTTTTCCACTGCATGAAGTAGATGAGGACAACTTTCCATTCAGGTTTTTGATTAAAACAAAAGGCAATCCAAATAGAGGCGTCAGTGTGGGAACTTGTTACAGAAGTTTTTCCTTGTTGTCTTGGGGCTGAAGTCTGGATCATGTTATTTTACACACCTGGGGGAGTGTGAGAGTGTAAAAATAAAGCTCTAGCTATAAGTTACATAATTATCAGGCCTACAACAATGAGGTTATGAATTAAAATTGTCAGAAAATATAATTGTTATCGTAGTATTAAGTGCTGCACAAGTTGTTAGAAATGGAAATGAAGTTGAGATCTGAAAAAGAGTGATTTAATTGACTTTAAAGGGCTTTTAGCCATGTGATAATGGCTTCCCCTCATAATGAACTCACTCCTAGTTGTATTTTGAGTGATTCATGCTTGAGTCATCTTCGTTGTCCAGCATGATTGCTCCTAATACACTGACCTGCACTTACTTTGTGTTTGTTTTAGTTTTGTTTTTTGTTAAGAACAGTGGTTCAATGGCGGTGCATAGCTATTTTGGTAGATATCTAAAGAGAATCCATTGCTCGCTGCTGGGATCTGCAGCTATACAGCAAACAACACTTTGTTTGTGATGACATTTTCGCTGACGTACTGTAAAGGAGCACACGGAAATCAGCTCTAAGGTTTTGAACCGGAAGTGAATTATTCCGCTCTGCAAACCTCTGTAGGAAAACAACTAGGCAGAGTACATCCTGGAACAGTAGCACATCTGCAGAGATTTTTTAAATTTTATTCATACCAAGAGACAACAAAGAAAGAACAGTCTTAATGATACGTTTACAGTGGTAATAGACATGTGATGAATCTAATTGAAATTATTCAGTGTATGAATTCTTTGAGGAGCTACTTGGAAGAAGGTGTAGAGCTGTTAGCTCCTGAGCTACAGGTTGGAGACCACTGTAATAAGCATTTACCTCTGATATAATTGAGCCCAGGTCTGGGCACTACATAGTCATTGCAGAAAAGTGCCTCGGCTCTCGAGGTTCTGTTTGACTTCTTCACATTGTTTTTATTGTCTGAAACAATGACACTCAAATGCTGTGTTTTTGCTGAGAATGCTTTCATCAGAGTGTGATAGAGACAGCAGGCTCTTGAGATGAAGGAGCTAAAGCCGCGCCCGCTGTTCAGGGTCGACCGCGTGTGCAAAAACAAAAGAGGTGCGCAGTTTGGGACGCTACACAGATATGAGTGCTACTGAGGAGAGATAGAAAACTTCCATAAGAGTCCAATACAGACTACTTCAGACAAAAACAATCAAATATATACATGTAATGTGAAACTATCAACAACGGACATCAGACAGACAAACATCTGGTGGTATAATAAGGCCGAGTCAATACGGTAATCGACAAGTAAACACATATAAAGCGTCAGGGTTGTAATCTGCTGAATTGGGAAAACAAGAAAGTATATTTAACCAAGAACAAGCCTCGGATCAGACATAAACGAGACATAAATGAGTATTAAAGGAAACAGACCAAAGAGACAATACATTAAACACAAGTTAATTTTAGCCATGCAAGATTAGTAAAGGAACATATATGATTAACATTTGAAAAAAACTCAAAAACTTTTCTTCTCAAAAGTAAAAAATGGCTTTCAGTGCTGATCTCATAAACATAAACACAATAGACTTTAACTCTGAGACACAAAAATAGGCCTTGCTTTAAGATATTTAAGATTTTTTTTTTTTGAATGCTATACATTTTCCCACGCACTGTGCTATGTTATCAATGTTATCAAAGTTCACTTTCCTCTCATCTTTTCTGTTTATTCACATCAGGTAAATAAGACTACAATTACATCTCACTATAAATGTACTGATGAACACAACACATTTAATTAACACACTTAAGTGTCAACAAGGCTAGTGCTGTAACCTATACCCGATAATGACATGAAGGCCCACACACGCTCACAGCCACAGTTCAGTGGAGTGATAGAGATGACTTGTAAAACTTTGTGACAAGTTTGAACAGGGGATTTCTTGGAGCGATTATAGTGTGATTAAGATTACAAAATTTGCTAGGTGCATCTGTAACATGCCGGATTATTTTTCGGCAGCTGTCCTGAATGCCGCTGGCGAAGATTTCACTTGTGTTCATTTGTGTTGTGCTCTGAAAAACCGGGAGCTGTTGTTGTATTGACTTGGGCCACAGAGACTCAGATATTTGAACGAGGTGCCACACGTAATTAATACAGAGGCGGCTAGTTCAGTGTGCGATGTTAGGGTGGGAATTTGCAGGGTTTTTTTGTTAAAATGGTGACAGAATATCAATAGTAATAACATTTATCCGCATAATTCATTGGAGATTACATGGATTACCCTGTTCAAATTGTTGTTTGGCCTAATTATCTTGCAAGACTATCTGTTGGTTCATCTGGCTTCCCTTTGTGAATTTGTGATTTGGTTCAGTGTTTATAAAAATCTTAAGCCAAAACTGTATCTTTTATTTATTGAATATTTTCTGTAGATGAATCCCTTTCTTTCAGTGGCGACAGTAGCTCAGTTGGTGGAAGGTTGGTGGTTTGAATCCCGCTCTCGACATAAACATCACTGATAGAGCGGTCAGATCCACTGACCCACAGGATGACAGTCAGGTTCCAGCTCCCACAGATGAATGCTGTCACTGTGTCCTTGGGCAAGACACTTAACCCACCTTGCCCCCAGTGTCTGCGTACACTGGTGTATGAATGTGTGTGAATGGGTGAGTGGTTCCTTGATGTAAAGAGCTTTGAGTGCCTTGAAGGTGGCAAAGAGCTATATAAAAATGTGACCACTTACCATCAACTGACAGCAAATAAGAAAAAAGCTTGAGCTCAATATATTTCACTAACTTTTTATCAAATCAAACACATTTGTGCTCATCCTCTTTAGTAAAAAGTGTTGAAGTTGTGTCTGCCGTAGTATTCATAGTTTTTTCCAGTGTATGGGTTTCCATATGTTGACATATGGATGTGTTGTGTACACACAAGCAGGCAGTGTGTAAAAATACAACATGAAGCCGTCACGGTCACATTGATGTATGAAACATGATTTGTTTCATAGATTTCTCTGAAATAACAGCATCTTATGCAGCAGCCTTATTTTTTTTTACAAGTTTAACTAAAACCAGCATCACGTATGTCAAGATAATTGGGTTAATCGATAATCATCCTTTCAGATCACCACATAATCATAATCCTGTCCATTTTGGAAGCAAAATAAAGTAATTTCACTTCAAACTATTTACTTCTGTATTTTTATAGTCTCAGCTGGCCTGGGAACGCCTTGGGGTCCCACCGGAGGAGCTGGAGGAAGTATCTGGTGTGAGGGAAGTCTGGGAGTGAATGCTTAGACAGCTGCCCCCGTGACTCGGCCCTGGATAAGTGGAGGAAAATGGATGGATGGATTTTTATATGGCTGTTTGTGCCACATTAACTTTACTTTTTATTCAGAAAGCTTGATTTCATGAAGCTGATTACAGACTATTGTAAATTGTGATGTTGTGATGATGATTGTGAAGAAAAAAATCTGCTATTGTTACATTTTCATCATCACCTGCATTTCAATGACAGCCACTCACATTTCCCCATGAACAGACAACACTCGACTCATGGAGGCCTGTCAACTTAACATATTTTGAAGTTTGATATTTTGGTTAAGTAAATATAGACGATAAACGATAATATTTAAACAAATTTATGCCACAGACACAACAACCCAGGAGCAGATTTAAACCACAAAAACCATTCTAAGTGCCCAATCTTGTTAAACAAAAAACATGAGCTGCAATAAATAAACAGTAGAATGAAACACTTTAGTACTTAGTCTGCATCTGTAATGAGTCATAGAAGTTATTAATTTAAACTTTTATGTTTTAAATCTTATCATATAGGCAAGAAATAACTAAAAATGTCCCAGTAGCGCAAAGAAAATGTACACAAACTAAATACTGACCCCCAAAAACACTGTTTCAACTTTTATTGTACGATAAGTGGATGTAGTGATTATCTTGACAGGCCTAAACTCATGTATTCCTCTCAGGTTTCACATGGACAAGTGGAAACATATGGTCGGGTGACTGCCTCTGCCCAAAATGTCACCTCGCTCACGTGTTCAAAAAAACCCTTCATTTGCCTCATAAAGACTGTACTATATTGCAGCTATAACTACGTCGCCTAAGTGCCCCTCCTCCTATTCAACACTGCATCACACACAACCAGCTAATGCCAAATAGATTGCTCAAGTCCTCAAACAGTGATGGAGCTTTATCACACCTCTTAAATATTTGAGTTTTATGGCAGTAATAAGGACAAATGGAAAAGTTGGCTATCGAGGAGGTACAATGGCCTCATAAAAGCAGATGGTCACCGAAAAGGGGGATTTTAGAGGCGCTAATATCCCGTAAGAGCGATAATACGAAGGAATTAACAGATGCAGCGAGTGCAGGGCAGACAATAAAAGACTCATCAGGGCGTTTTATGATATCACTGACCATCAGGCTGGCATCCAAAGTAATCTGCAGCTAGATTTTCTATACAACAAACACGCAGTTGGTATGTTATCTCCGAGAAGAATCATTGACGACGTTATCTCTGCTTGTTAGAGGTGACAGCTGGTTTCCATAGTGATGCTGTAAATTGGAAAATGACAGTTAAAGTTGCCAAGGATTTTGATTATTTTGTCTAGAAATGATTATTTCAAGCCATCTTTGGTTCGCAGTATATGCTATGGCAATTAAAGCTCCTATATTATGCAAATTTACTCTTGTGAGGTTTAAGCTATGTTATAATGTAGTTACCTCCTCAAAAAATTGTTTCTTTCACACATGTTTGAGTAACCCTTCATTATTAGTCTGTCTACGTCTCCAAAGCTCAAAATTCTCCGTTCCACCTTGTGATGCCAAGAAGCAGTAGTTAACAGCTCCTTTTACCTTAATTCAATACAGATGGACACTTCCAAGGCTGATATTATCCAAGTAATTCTAGTAAAGGTGTATGGAGTTTAAAAACAATCCAGGTATGTTTGTGATGAGGAAACAACATTATAACATAGATTAGAAAACAGCGTAATATGGGCTAGAGAGGTGTTCATAATTAGTTTGTTTTAACTGGCATTATATACTTAACTAAAGAAAAAATAATAATAACATTGTGCTGTACTGAAGATGAAAAACAAATGAGGGCAAATTAACAAAATATGTCAAAACTAAATACAAGACGTTATTAATTTATCTTTAGTAATGTCTCTATTTGCAGATGGTTTATTATCATTACAGAAAGAACAGCTTATTTAAAGCCACTGTATGTAACTTTTGTGGACAGAAATAGATTAAAGTAAAAGCATAGTTTTCAAATTGGTTGAAAAAAGTATGCGTTTTTACTGTGAGTGGGCTTGCATCTTCACAAACCTGACTCTTTCTTGTTCTGAAGTATGGCATAAAACTCACTGGAGAATGTTCTGATGTATGGGCTGAACTTAATATTTCCATGGAAACAAGCATCTGACAAGCCCCGTGCAGACTTGCAATAATGTAACTTGCACTAACGCCATGTGGATAACAGTAAATCATTAACAGATAAAAGCAGCCAACTATGCCGTCTACTGTCTTTACAAAGATGAAAATTTAAAAAAACGAAAAACAGTGTCAACCTCTGAAAGGAAGACTTCACTTTCCTCAATTTGGACACCTGCGTCTTGGTATAATGCAAAGTATAAACCCCCAAAAAATATATTTGAGTGATTCATTATGAATTTATGAGCAGCCGTGTAAACAAGTATAAACACATCAACAAGCTGAGAGAAACCGACTTATTCCACAGCTCCAAAACTGAAAGGGAAGGCCGCGGCTTAAAGTAAACACTCGAACGATGATTGGCCCTAATAACACAGTGTGCCGCGCTCTGACATGGAGGTAAAGGAACACAAATACACCATGATGACAGGATACAGGCTTGTTTAGCAATGTTTAAACAGAATATTAACATGTAATTCCAGCACACAGAGATCTCAAGTCTAACTGTGGTCTGATGTGCTGACTCTCTCCCTCTCCTTTCCTCTCTTAAAGCTATTCGTGCTTTGAAGGGAAAAGAAGATGAAGACAGTGTATGAAATATGCAAAGCACGCACAGAGGCGGCACGGCCACATCACAGCCAACATGAAACTGCCGCGCGCCAATGTGTCACAGGAGATAACCAGCGACACATCAAATATCACATACGATTGTTTAAGAGCTGGAGTGACCACAGGCTAAATGTTGCAGTGTGTTGCAGAAGTCCCCTTGTGAAAAAGTGACAAGCAGAGAGACATACGCTCAGTGACAGTGTTAAGTGTGAATGAGGCTTGAAAGATTTCAGCTCATGAAGACTGTCAGAACTAGTCAGCCTAAGTGCTGTGTGCAAAACTTGTCAATTTTGTGGGAAATAAACAACAGAATGTTCAGCTGTCAAAATTTCAACAACAAAATGTCAAAATTGCAAAGACCGAATTCAGACCTAGACCTGGGTGTTTAAACTTGTTTCAAGCGCGGGGCCACAGACCGGTGGTCAACAAAGAGAATCATTAATGGATGCTTTCAGCTTTAACAGAGCCACCGTACCTTTAATAGTGGTTGTAATTTTAGGTCTGTATTACAATACAATGAGGTGTCATTGAAGTTATTGTGGTAGAATTTCTTACATTTGCAGTAAAAAGTACTGCCTAATCATTTGGGCAAACTCAAAAGGAGGAGGCTTGAGAGCCAACAAAAATTGGGCTATAGTTGGACACCCCTGGCCTAGATTATCGATGCAGTTGAACATTACACTGCCCCAAGGAGTCTGGAATAACAGAGAGAGTTATGTAGAAGGAGCTCCATAAAAGTAAAGTGCTTTTTCAATATAAAAGTCAATATCCTAGTCACAATCAATACCCAGATATTAACTGATACTCAAAGTAGTATCAAAACTGGATTTTCTTTTGAGCAGGTAACAATACTGAGGGAAAAGTTAAAAAACAAATAGAAAGACCGTGAGACGCAAATGATATCATGAGCTCTGACACTGAAGGTTGTGAAATAGTCCGCCATGATTTGAAAAACAGAGTAATAACATTTAAAGTGAGAGTAGAGTGCACAATGACAGCTCTAGTATCAGGACTGTGTTACAGCACTGTTTCCATTGACATGCTTTCAGATGAGCCCATTGTGAGTGCCAATACAGTTATGACTCACAGCATCCATTAGTTCAGCTCTAAAGTGGGCACTAGGCAGAGGACATGCCGATAAAATCTAGGATCGGAGAAAAACTCTATTCAACTCAATGGTAAACACTGATAAAAGCCGAGTGGTGATAAGATAAGGTGACGGGGCACAATGCTATAGAAATACTTCAAGAAGAATAAAATGGACACAATATAAGCCTTGCCGTCTGAATAAAGGGACAGTCTAAAACAAGGCAGCAGTAGCACAGCGGGTACCTTTGCCTACAATCTAAGAGGTTGACAGTTCCACACCACGGTTCACTGTTGTTGTGTCACTGTGCAGAGGGAGCCACAGAACAGCAGCCGTGTCTCTCCTCGGTTGAAAAAGAAGCTTATCGCCAGAGTTTGAATGGTAAGTGAATGAATGGACGGTTGTAAAGTAGAACGCAGAAATACAGTGAGATATAAATGTAACTTAATTATTAGTACTCATTATTACAGAATAGTTACACCTTTTAATTAACAGATTTTTTACAATTTGGTGTAATAATATTCCACATTAGGGCATTAAACTTATCTATCTTGCATTTATTCAGTTGCAGGTGTTTTCACTGCTAAAATAAACTAAAGTAAAACGATCTGACCTGTAACTTGGACTGATGACGTCACCTGCTTGTCTCCATGGGGCTAGGTAAGTTTACTGCCGTACTGTGGAACATTCTAAGCACAGCAATAACATCTCCATGGAGACAAGCAGGTGGTGGACCCTGTACCAGAAAAGATACATAGTGCATCTTTAACCGTTCACTGTCACAAAACACCAGGAATACAGTATTTTTTGAAACATTAGCTGGAACGTTCAAATGTTGACTGGGCGCTAAGGCACTGGGAAGGCAGGGACCCACCACCAGAGAAAGATTACACACTGGGGACACTTCTAATCTAAAAAAGACTTAATAAACTCAGTGCTGGATTCTATGTGACAGAACAATCTCTGTTACAATAAAGCTGTCAGGGCTGAAGACCGTTCACATGTGTCCTCTGAGTTTTCATGTTAAAAGCAAAACAAACTTGATAGCGTGGATGATTGGTTTTACTTCTTCACTGCTGTCTCTTTCTCTCTGTATCATCCACAAAACAGAACAAGTAGCCACATCTGCTGCTCCTCCAGCTCTTCCCTCACTGTCATTACCACTCCAATGCCCTAAACAAGACGCTGGCAAAAGGGACACACTACCAACTGCCTAATCACTACTCAGATTCCGGTTTTGCATACACACACTTTCTGCTCTCATCCCTCCGCAGCAGATGATTGAGAGAGGGGAAGAAAGGCAAAACATAGAGCGGCTAATAGCGAGACCGCTCTTGAAGCCTGGAAATATGTCTGAGGAGAGAGACAGATGCGGAACCAGGAAGCAGAAGCAGAGGCAGGGGCAGAGATTTGGGCGCTATTCAAAGCTGGGCACAGATTAACAGCAGTGTGTCACAAAATGGCAGACAGGGGAAAAGGAGGGGAAATGCGCCGCTACAGAAAGGCTTTAAAGATGAGCCATGTCGGAATGTGTTTGATGAAAGTAAAGAAGAAAAACAGAAAGCGTTTTACAGAGCTACAGACAATACTATAAGGTACATCTGTGCTCATGGTTCTTTATGTCTAATCATGTTGACTCGAAGCTGTACGAATGTGCCAAAATGAGTTATGAGTGGAGTTTGGACAGGTCTTGGAACAGATTGGCAGCCATGTTTCTGCCAGTCAGCCCCATGGCAGCTGTGGCCACAGGACTATCTTACCATGACAGAAAGATGTTGAAAGGTACAATGTAAACCCAATACATTAAAGAAGTCTTGTGCTTGTTTCTGCTATATAGTTATAATCTATAACAACCGTGGATCATTATGTTATAATTTGTACATTTTAAATCACAATATTCATCTAAAACGACTTAATAAAAGAAACAAGTCCACTGACTTCCATGTTTGAAAACTGAGGTGCCTAATGGGAGCCGACGTCGCTGTAAACGTCATCACAACAAAGAGCCGTGTAACTGTAGGCTTCCCCTGTGGATAACTACAGATCACACTAGCGAGTAACAGATTTTTTTTTCATTTGTATCAAAATGACTATGCAACACTGTCGACTGTCAGTGACTACGCGTATCATTGATTAAGAGACTAAAATCAAAGAACGAAGTAAGTAGAGAGCAGTAGGGGTGTGCTGGTAGTGGTGAAAACAAGGATTGATCGGGAATATGGTGTTTTGAAAATAAGCAAACAAAGATTGCTCAATCATGCACAAATCACTACAAAAAGAACTTTGAGAGGGTAAACGAGAAGGCGAAACAGCTACTACATGGTCAAAAGCTCTGAAAAGTCCATTTTGCAGAATAGGTCTGCTTTAACTGCCTAGGGATTGGGACTGGGGTACGACAATAGCAGTGAGTAAATATGTGGTGAAAATTGTTCAGTTGAAGCTGCAGCAACCTACGCCACAAAATTAGTCCGAAATGCTACCTGCAAACCAAGGTGTACCTAATAATATGTCCAGGGAGCGTACACGGATTATTTTTAGTGTGATATTGTACCTCTATAATCCTGACGCAAGCCCCGAGCCTTTGATCATTATTAATCCATCTTTATTCACTACACTGAGCTGATGCATGAAAAAGAGACAACAAGAAAAGCAACAAGCATGTATGTGGGGTTTACAGCATGAGATCAAACACAAAATTATGTATTTTTAACTTGTAAGGATGGGAAGGAAATTGAAGAAGCAATACAATAATTTAGGTATTAAGACTAAACAGGTCCCTCCTGCAAATGCCTAAGTCCTAAGTCCTGAGTCCTAATTAATAAAGGTTTATAAAGTGTGATTATGGTTTTTGCAGTACTTGTTTCTTAATACTGAATTCAATTTCAAGTTTGGTTTGAATAAACTTGCATACATTTTAATTATACACTGTGAACTTTTACAATTTTTACTTTGAAATGAAAGATTTTGGCTGTAAATTTGAAAAATGGGGAAGCAACAGGCAGTAATTGTCTGAACTCCACTAAGAAAAGAAGAGTCAATACATAACAAAAAAGGACTGTTGAGAAACTTTAACAGGCAAAAGCTGAGGAGCGTTTGAAGAGTTTGCAGAGGAGCAGGGGGTAAAAACATGGTGCCAGTGTGAGAGGTCTGTTCAACATTTCTGTTTCATGTTATATCTCTGATGTGTCTTCAGTAAAACTACTTGGTCTAAGTCAATTTTATAGGCGAGTGATCACGCTCCTCTGCCTCCACTCCGGGAGAGGCCTATCTCTGTTTATGCTCCCTTATGGTATTACTGGTATTGCACCACACCTTCAGCTCACTACAGAGTATAATGAAACTGCCATTGACTCCTATAACCCATACATGCCTCCTAATAGTGCAAATTCCCCTTAGTGCCATCATAATCTCCACCCACCTTTCAATCAGGCTCAAGGTAAAATAGTTTGTTTTGTTTTAGCCTCAGGTTTATAGCAATTAAAGACGACGCCAACCACACACAAGCAGCATTTTGTATTCACTCTCCTCCCAGCTGTAGTGCAGTGTACAAAAAGCTTAAAACGACAAATGTATTCACTTAGAGTGGGATGAGAAGTGATGAGCAGTAAACAAACAAGAACGCTTTTGAGAGAGCACGGAAAGACTGGCTTTTGGAGCTAATTTAGTATTAGCATATTCAACAAAACATTAACAAACACCACAGACTATTTGAAGAAGAAGGATTAAAAGTGCATGTTTTTCTATCTAAAAACAAGAATTGGTTTGATCTTTGAGCATTTCTGTATTTACTATTGATTTGCAAAATGATGCTTCGTCTTCAGGTTCTCATAAAGCACTATATACAAGACACTGAACACTGTGTAACATGGATCAAGAGGCTTTACCGTATATGATGGAACTACAGTGTTTTGGGGGATAGGTCTATACTACACACGTGGTTTCTTCCATGGTTAAAATTAGTCAAATGTGTAAATATTCTTCAACAATGTTTAGAATTTGCCAGACTTAAGACTTAAGACTTTTAGTTTTAAGAAAATAAATGACATATTTTAGAAATTGATAGGGATATAGTTTTTTTTTTGTTTTGTTTCATTATGGATTTTTGTTTTAGTTTGTATTAGTTGTAATGTGGGCAAGGGCAAGTTTATTTGTATAGCACAATTCGTACACAAAGTAATTCAAAGTGCTTTACAGAATAAGAAAGACATTAAAATCACAAAACAAACATAAAAAATCGTCATAAAATTAACATTAAAAGAGAAGAGCGCAGTCATGTAGAAGTCGTAATGGTAATGGTAGCAGTAAAAGTTGCAGTTCTTATGATTCTTAAAATTTTTCCCATC
Organism: Periophthalmodon schlosseri; assembly: GCA_000787095.1. Taxonomy (NCBI): domain Eukaryota; kingdom Metazoa; phylum Chordata; class Actinopteri; order Gobiiformes; family Gobiidae; genus Periophthalmodon; species Periophthalmodon schlosseri. The sequence continues at coordinate 69,186 of KN481743.1, read as the reverse complement.
TGTATGTTGACCGATGAAACGCTTTGTGAAAAAGATAGATACCCTAATAATCTAGAATCAATCTGGTTTAATTCAGTCTATACATAACAGAAGAATAGGAAGTACAGAATTTGGGTTGTATTTTGGATAGATTTTAAACTTCACTTGTCACTGAACTGAAGCAAAAAGCCAGTACTATTCTGCAGAGGACTGAGAGCCACAACCTGCCTAACTATGGGCTGTCACCCTGTGTGTTATTTGTTTGATAAAGTGTAGAAATAACAAGACTTGGACTGCCGGTGATCATTACAGCTCCTCTTTTTTACTACAAGTCTCACGGCTGGAGCAGCAATTAAAGATGGAGTCCTCAGTCCTCAGAGAAACTATTTACCAATGCAACAAGCTGGCAGCCGTGCAGTGTCAAAGCAATTATAATGTCAAAACAAAGCCTTCACTTTCAAACCTGTTCATTTTCAAACACGCGACCTAAACATCTATTCATTTTTAAATACATAATTGAAGAATGACATCGTGTTCAGCGTATAAAAGGAATCTATAATTATGAGTTTATTTTAGCCGTATTCAATTCTACCTTAATTAATTACTACCTCTAGATATTAGATACCATTTTTTAAACCATGAGGACAAAGATTGCCTGCAATTTTCAACTTCTAATTAATTGCTAATAATGTACATTTTTACACTGCAGTGACATTTATATAATAATATACTAAATTAAAAATACGGGATTAAAGAAGCTAAAAGTTAAAATGTTTAATTTTTTGATCATGATGGTAAATGGTCACATTTTTATATAGCGCTTTTCCACCTTCAAGGCACTCAGCAGCGCCACTCACCCATTCACACACACACTCATACACCAGTGTACACAGACACTGGGGGCACGGTGGGTGAAGTGTCTTGGCAAAGGACACAACAAGAGTATTCACCTGTGGGAGCTAGAATCGCACCGCCAACCTCTCACTCTACCAGTGATGTTTATGTCGAGTGGACAAACACTCCACCAACTGAGCTACTGTCGCCCATGATGACAAAAATCGTATGTTTTCTAACCAGGTGTTAACACTGGCCAACTTCTTGATTGGGGCTCAGATCAGATCTTCTATGTATTTTTAGAAATTAGATTATTTTGGTCCTCTTTCCTTATTGTGAGTTGGTTTGTATTGAGCTTGTGCAAATGGGTCTATATTTTCTGTCAATTTTGATGCTCTTCCACCAAATCTCCCATAAAACCCAATTTGTGAAACCACTGATGTATAAACAAATGCAAAAACCCTGTCAGACTTTAGTGAGTGGGGCACTGCGGTATGAATTCCAGTACTAGCTAGAGAGAAGACTTATTTTATTACACACTAAAAAAAACATTCCGCCGTGCAATACAGTAAAGGCGTCAGGGTGACAAATGGTGCGTCCATTGATTTGGGCTTGCTCATTTCTGACTGCAGCCTCTACTCTGCTCTTCTTCACAACCTCTTCACACTCTATGCTTGTGTCAACAGCACTGGTAGACGGTTAGCCATTCATATGCTGCTGCAGATGGCACTATCCCTCTTCCTCTGCCCAGCCCTCGACATGATTCATGGTGTGAATGTGTCTTGATTTAGAGCAGGCTTTCATATTTGTTCTAGCCTACAGCACGGATGCATTTGTCCGGCACACAGCCCCGGAGGCACTGACCCTGCTGTTGACCCGCTACTGGTCCAAACAGAGACAGAAGTCGGCTGAGCAAAACCGGACCAGACACCCCATCAAACAAGTCCTGTTCCACTCTGGGTGTAAGGCACAGGCACAGGGGGCGCTGTGGAGTGTTTCATTAAAGTTTCATTAAATTGACTAGGTTCATAGATATATTATATATATATTTTTTACTATTTTAATTTGAAATTGAATATTGTGAAAATGTTTAAACAGTGTAAACATAAACAATGTAGCCAGTTACAATGGAGATTACAACTGGACAAAGTGTATAAAAGTTTCACAATAAAACATTTCTAGTTTAGGGTCGGCCACTTGCTTGTCTCCATGGAGATGCTGTCACTTTGCATGGGCAGTTTCACAGATTTGCTTTATACTATGTATCTCCATGGAGATCAGGAGACCAGGTTGAGAAACAGATCAAGACCATCGACTGTATATATAAATGGACGTAGCTAACCTGCTAGCCAGCGCGTTCCAAATAGGAAGTGATCATGGGCGCGCATCCAGCTCCATCGACTCTGGCTCCAATCCACTTTACATTAGAAAACTGTCGCCCATCTCTCTGTAAATGCTGCTGTAAGGCTTGTTATTTTGGTCTTAAAATATTTGTATTGATCCGTTCTACGCGATCCTGGTATTTTTATTTCGCTATTGTGTCCGTAACTCAAGATATGAACATTAATAAGAGACCAATCATATGGCTTCTTTCCCTGAGGTCACTCCCGCTAGAGTTAGCAACAGGTTTGATTAACAGTGTTGCTAAACACCCACGCCCTGCTAAACCAGCGGTGCGGGCAGGAAGGGCCGTTACCTTCCACAGCTTCGCTCCAGATTGGCTCATTGGTTGCTATGATACTCGCAGTCGGAATACCAAATAAGGAGCCTGGCTCCAAATTCACCCCGTAACCGCTACCCTCGATGAGCTTCATTTGACTGGAACGATATGGGTGACATCAAACTCAGTCCACTTCTTTATCCAGTCTATGGTCAAGACACAGGTGACCCTACTCAGATTAAAAAAGTATAAAGAAGACATTGTGCTTGTGTCTAATACACCTGTTGATCATTATGTTATAAGTTGGACATTTTAAACTGCAATATCTAAAACAACTTAATAAAAGAAACTTCTAACGCAGAAGTCAGCGGAGTTAACTGCAGTGCCCAATGGGAGCCGACGTTGCTGTAAAAATCATCACAACAAAGAGTCGGCACCTCCGATGGATAACTGCAGATCATGCTAGCGAGCAACGGATTTTGTACCAAAAATGATTATGCAACGCTGCCGAATCCTACATGTATCACTGATTAAGAAAATAAAATTGGAGAACAAAGTAAGTACAGAGAAGCGGGCATACACCAGGGACGGCGAAAACGGAAGTTGGTGTCTTAAAAATAAGCAATTAAAGATTTCTCAAATATGCATGAATCACACCAAATACAACTTCGAGAGTGTAAACGGTGAGGGGAAACAACTATAACATGGTTAAAAGCTCTAAAAAGTCGACTTTGCATAATAGGTCTGCTTTAATGCCATACTGTGGAATATTCAAGGCAAAGCAATAACATCTCCACAGACTCTAGCAGGTGGCAGACCCTCCTGCAGGCTCATAATAAAAAATATACATTTGATTGTCACATAAGTATCTAATTAGGGAAGACAAATAGACAAATAGTATGCAAAAGCAGACACCATAAGACCTTATCTGCACTCTTATTGCCCTCAAAGTTTGTGGAAATGCACAGAGTTTAGATAATAAGGCAAGCGTCACCTCTGATTGTTTCTCCATTCAATCTCACTTTGCGGCGTTTGGATAATAACTGCTCCTGTTGGCTTTCTATCTGCAGTCAAAATGTTCCCGCGCTTCGGTCTCTATGGGCCTCAGATTGGCCTGTCAGAGAAGACTTGGAGAAAACCCTGTACGCACCACTTCCTTATCACCGGCAGTAAATTACCTTAGGATCAGATACAAGCCGCCAACTCGCCCAAACTCCACTCAGCAGACACCAAGATCGAAAAACTAGCAATGAGGGAGAGAGAGAAAGAAAGAGGGAGAATAGTGACAGGTCGTGTGGTTATGTGCGGTGTATAGCCCCCATAGAGACTGATTGTAGTGGGAGCTTTCAAAGGTCACGCAGTGTTATCCAAAGATCATCTACAGTCACCGACGTCCGCCTCTTACAACCCGCTCAGCAGCCGGAGTCAAGTACCTGTCAATCAAAAGTCTCATAACGCCAGCATGAGGACCGAGCCTGCAGTTCCCAACACGTAATCACAACCAAAGCCTATTTCCAGACCAAGCAGCAAATAAAAAGAAAGTGGAAAGAGGTGCTGAACAATATCACCAGAGGGAAAATATAATAATAGAGATGATCTTTCAATCTTTTCTACCACTAGTTAAAGTGAGGATATAGATATGACAGATGGGTTATTTTTATTCTGTAGAAACAAGAAGCTAGAGACTTAAGCCTATTTATCCACATGCACCAAAATGCACCAAACATGTCGACACATTTGAAGCTTGCAAAAGAAATTCTAGTAAGACAAACTGAATTCATGTTTGAAAATGTGTCAGTTACATACAAAAAATGTAAAGGTGGAATATGGAACTTTGCAATATGGCAGTATGGCATCAAACTTATCTGTCTCCTTGATGAAAAGTAAGTAGCATCACCAGGCCAAATTACAAGTCAGGTCTGTGGAGAGGCGACCCCACTCACAGTAAGAATGCACCTTTTTTCAAGTTTCTTCTGAGCAACACAAACATCTGCAACTGAATGAATACGAGATTGAAAAGCTGAATGTCATACTGAGGAACATTCCAGGCAGTTGCTTAGTTACTTGCTGCACCAAAATCTGTCAACTGACAAAATAGAAGTAAACAGTAGGAGTTTTTTTTGTAATAAATGATGTTGAACCTAGACCTAAGGTAAACAAAGATGTGTCAGATATAAAGATCCCTCTCAGATCAAAAATAGTTTCTGAGACAAGATGGGCTTGATCATAAAATACACTTTGTTTTATAGTCTTTTGTTTTATGTGTCAAGCTGTTATATCAGATGGTTGTGAGCACATTTATTTTCTGGGTCTGATGAGGACAGATCAGCACAACTTTGATGTTTTAGTTATTACATTAGAAAGGAGCTAGTACTCGTTTGGTTATTACCACTATTACCACAGCAAATCTCTTATTTAGTAGAAATGGGACCACTGACTTTCTGAACACAACTCCACTCTATAATTCTTGGGTCCAGAATCAGACCATAGACGTTTTGGGCAAACCCTTGGTCCAACCATTATTGTCTATGCTATTTCAAATGGCCAGGATAAAAATCTTTATCAAAAATGAATCTTGAAAGTGGTCTGTATTTATCATAGTTTGACACCAGTGAAGTGGCAGTTTGTGAAGAGAAGTTGAGGATAAAATGTCACCAATGCACAAAATGCCATCCAAAATAAAAAATAAGATCAGTTCTGGTCCTTGTTTACAACATGGTTGCTATAAAACAGTGATGGAATTACTATGTCTGTCACAACTGCTGCCCGTGGGCAACCAGGAAGTAGAATCATAAAACCGTCAAACTCAGTAAAACGAGTGTTCTTTGTTTTTTTTTGTTTTTTTTAATCTAAAATATAATCATGTTAACTGTGATTTTGTGAAATTAAAGTTTAACATTTAAGCCTGTACCAAACCTATTCAAAGATCATAGTACATGGACAGACAAAACCATTCCCTCTTCCTAATGGAAATCATCCAACTGAACATGTGTGCATATAATGTCGCCAGTTTTTTTTCTTTGTGTAATGTTTTATAATGTCTAATTACTTTCTCTGGCTAAGCCAATGGCCCATGTCCACATTAGCACGTGTTGGCTTCAGTGTTTGAATGGTTCACTGGGTACAAATACTCTGTTTATATTGCCCACTGTCGTAAGTACCATCTCCTCCGGATATGGGACACATAACATTCGCCTTGGAAAGCATTCACTTTTGTGGCTTGTATGATTAAACTCACATTCATCTGGCCGCCCCGGGACACCTGCACACGGCGACAGGAGCGCGCCTCTACTCTGCACCAGTGCATTGTGGGGTATCGACTCCAGCCCGGTGGAACGGAGCAGATGGCAAACGTATGCGGCGGTCGGGCGTGTCATCATCACCTTCATTAACTCAAGGTGACATATGACATGAGCTGGCCCTCGTGCATTAAGCCGGCCAGCAACTCCTGTTTACTGTGCTTTTTCAAGGAGGGTTTGGTGGATGATGGGGAAGCTCAAGGTTGATGGGAGGTTTTCTGAATTGACTAAAACCAGTGCGTCTCAAAATGTTCAGCAAAAAAGATTACAACAGAATTAACTTGGCTTAAAGGTGCACTATAAGGTAACTTTTCTGGTGGAGGGTCATTGTTGTAACTTCATGATATAGTGCCATCTTAAAGACTATCCTCATGATGTAGTGCAGTCCAGGAGACTATACCACAGCATTTGGGAGAAAAACTGCTTGTTTCTCCATAAAGTAAAAGGAGAGCACCTCTCAAAAACACAGTCACTGAGGTGACAGCGTAATTGGTTATCACCTACAGGTGTGTATACAAGTCCAGACACCAGTCTAAAATCTTACAACAGAAACACCAAAACGTGTTTATGTATACACCCAACTGTCTTTTGTGATTGAGTTGACTCAACCATTACCTGTACCTACCATAATACATACAACTATAGAGCAATAGCTCATTTTCCATCCATCCACACAGAGGAAACAGGACATTAATAGCATTAATGGACCTAAAACCTCACACCAAGTTCTCCTGAAAGCTGCAGTTTGGTACATTTAAACACTTTAGGCCACTTTGAAAATAAGAACACTTCCAAATGGACCTGACCTGTGCTAAACGAACCCCAGTGAGAATACTCCTTCTTTATGTATTTGAGAAGAGTTGTTAGCTTTGTTCTTATGCCTTATTATTTATTACCTCATTCAGTCCAAGGTTGATGGGAGGTATATTGCGAGTAATTCCCCTTAAACACGACTTCCTCCAGCCTCTCCCCTGGCCTGCATTAAGGTAAATAGAGGCTTCCAGTGGAGAGCCAATGAGCACGCACCACTGCGCGCAGATACATGTTTGTGCTGCTCCTCCCAGACCCTCTCTCGTTTATCTTGGCTGTCAGGTAAAGGGCAGTCTGAGGGAAGGTGAAAGTTTTCTCTTTTTTTAATAAGGGTGGCTTGGTTGCCTTGGAAACTGCAAGACAACATTACAGGGACAATGATGCAAGAACAACCTCCAGACAAGTGATGAGAGACCTGAGTAAGCCATACATTGTTCTGTTAAGGATAGTATATCTGCATTAGACGTAGACTTTCTGCATACATCACTATGAATAGCTTTACTATATTCTTTAGATAACTATTTCCCATAGACTCACTAACAGCATTTACGTCAAGATGCCTATATAAGTACATAAGGAAATGCAGAAGCAGTTTAGTTTGAACAGTTTGTAGAGCTTTTGATATTACGGATCTGTTTATTTATATTATATACTTTTCGAAATGTTTCCAATATTCTCCTGTTGGGGTAAAATTTGTTTACACATACTAAAAATACTAAAAGATCTAGTAGATTACCCTTTCTCATTTCTATATGTAAAAATACTTAATGAGTGCATGTTTACTAGAGTTGAATTTTATATTGGTCTAAAAGTGACATTTGAAACGTCTTGTTCTTAAGCCTTCATTGGTTTATTTCAATCATGTGTACGGATTATAGTTATTTATATATTTCTGTTCACTTTGTTGATATTTAAATGTTATAGTAATTATTTCCGAAATGCAGAAGTACTGTGTTTATATGTCAATACTGAAAGATTGTACTGGTGTCCTTCTATTTGACTAATAGGATTTGTAATTTCACGTCTTCTCTCCCATCTTATCTCACTGTTGTTTTGTGTTTTGTTTATACAAGAGGAGAAATGAAGGAGGTATTCAGATTTATTTTGTGTCCCATGCCTCCAGCCGCAGAGCTTTTACTGTGGGAGGTCAGATTAATGAGAGGGGATTCGCAGCGGGCCGGCAGCGCGGGTCAGGAGCTAAGAGGTAGGTTTCCACTTGTAAAGAGGAGCGGAGTCTTCAGAGGGTTCACATTCAGATAAATAAAGGCACAACCAGACCACAGCTGCGGTATTGGTGTCATTCTAGGACAGGTGCATATATACACTTTACTCAACTAGCTACTATTAACAGCATTATACAACCCAGAAGACAGTGTTTACTATTTTACTGTCAGCCAATCACAGCCTTCTATCTTAATCTCTCAACCAGTTAATCAAACGTGATCGAATCCAGATCTCATTGTCTCAGCAGCAATGATCAGCTTGGGGCTTTTTATGGACAAGTCCACAGTCAATCCTCAGTAAAAGCAGGTGGTTTAAACATAGTTCTGACTTTAAGGTGCTCTATAACCTTTCTAATGGAGAGTCTCCATGGAGGTTACTGCTTTGCCTGGAGTGATCCAGAGTATGGCATTAAAGTTTACCATCTCCCGGGAAACAAGTAAACTCACGTTAAGAATACATGTTTTTGGGGCAAGATAAACATTTTTATTGAATAAATGCAAGATACAGTCTAGGCAAAGTCATAACATCTCCATGGAGAAAAGCTGGTGGTGCACCCTCCACCGGAAATGTTACATAGTGCACCTTTACATTTGGTCAAATTGACTTGAATAATTTGGTGTTAAATGGCACAGATTAAAAGTCTTGTGTTAAAAGTGTTTATGTTCATGAAATTAACATTGAATTTCATATTCACTTGTTTTTAATCAGAAATATCAAATGGAAACGTCCGATTGATCAAAATAAGAAGATAAAAATGCAAAAGAATGAAATAGGTCACATTTTCATGTCATTCGTTTGTCACATGGGCACAGTATTTGAGTTGCTTTAATTGAACATGACACATACATTCACTTGATCTTCAAAGTGACTGAGACGTGCCGCTCGTTTGGATCTGGATGTGACTGACAGACGGAGATCTGTTTGTAAAGCACGATCAGCACTAAATGAGACAGTGGACGTAAGGAACAATATTTGTCTGAATATTTGTCTGAAATCAACAATTACTCAAGGGTTTGTTTTGCTGTTGGCAAAGATTTGAATGCTACCAAGTAAACAAGTCCAGTCAACTTGTTTTTGAATAAAAAGCTTTTTACTAAGATGTTAATAATAATAATTTTAAAGTCACAAATCTCTAACACACTCTACTCTAAGACAAGCCTGTAACACTGGATGGACATGCAAACTGCACTTACCCACTGAGGCTGTGGGTAGAGCAGATCTAAAGCTCTAATCCACAATCATAATACTTAAAGACAAAAGCAATAACCACAGTGGCATACAATACACTGTATGTTTACATAACCCTTTGTGACAGAATACTTAAGGTCTTCACAAACTGTAAAAGCCTCTGTATGTCCTAAACCTGACAGCGTCTTATTCTACTGACACAAAACACATTGACGTTTGAACATACCATGCAACAGCTGATGAAGACGACTGCAAGGGACTGAATCAGTAACCTGAGCTCCGCTATCGCTGGTGAAGTCGGGCTGTGTGAATAACTCCATTTGAATTGACAACAAGATTCAGTCATTTGTAATTGTCAATGATAATCGTGGGTCTTTTTAATAGAGAGGGCCACAGCCGATTAGTAAAAGCATGTGGTTTGGAACAGAGTTCAGACTTTGGAGGAAGAAATGTCACTATTTTCTGTATCAAAATAATTAAATGATTACAAGTCCACTTGTTTATCTTCAGTAAAATTAATTAACTGAATCAAAAATAGAGATTTATCGATATGAAGGGAAAAAAATATCATTTCGCCCAAGACAACTGTTCCATTTTCTAACCAAATGGGATCACTTCTAAAATTACCAAATCGCTCATAACCTTTCTTACAAACTAAATAAACAACTAGACGAAATTGCAAGTCTGGATGAACAAGTCAAATTTGTGGCACTAGTCTTACCCTCCCACTAGTTTGATAATAAGAAGATTGCTTTGACATTTTGGTTTGTGAAATAATTGTGTTGTCGCTTATAATTGCATTAAGACAACAGTGTGGTGGCTGGGGACTAACAGTGCAGTGACTGATAGATCCCATGGCAGATTCATTGGCTGTAACCATGTTTGTATGATAATAAATAATAAACCAGACTACCCCATAAAGGTTGCAAGTTGTCAATATTCCAAGTGCGAGCCACCTACGCGCTCAGAAATCTCTCCGGGCGAAAAACGCACGCAGGAAGAAGCAACAAACTGCTCAGGTAATGAATACTTAATGACTACTACATTCTTCACTTTGTCCCTATAAATGGGAAAGCATGTTTAGTTAACAAATGAGTAGGAACAAATCAAAGAGAACACACACACACGTATTGTCAGAAGCCTGCCGTGGTGTGATAAAAAAAGACAATGATGAGACGCAGATACCAGGCTCTCCGCTGCAGTGAAGAGGGATGCGGCGTCTGAAGCACAGCTCACATGGCTCAAGTCCAGATGTAGACAATATAAAGAGCAGAGCGAGATAAGGACGCACACAAACGTACAGGAGCTGGCACACGCAGCCTCATTGAATCTCTATTGTGAATGTGCAAGAGGAAAATAAAATGCTATGACAAGGTGCAATCTGAACAAGTCTATTACTAAAATAGCCCCATACATTATTTGAATGAGTGAAAGTAGGAAGGTTTTGGGACTGTGGATTTAGTACACGTGCAGTATAGCATGTGTTGAAGGAGTACAGCTCAGAATCTAAATATATTTTGTTGCTATAGTCTGTGAACAAAAATCACAAACTAAGAGTTTGCTTCAGCGGTGCAACATAAAACACTGAATAACATTAGTATATATAAACTATGACTATATCAGAAAAACGGTTCAATACCACACCCCATCAAGAACCATGCACTCCTCTAGTGCAGGTCTACTGAAAATATAGAAAAGAATAAAGGGAAAAAGGTTGGTGATGCTGCCTTTATAATTTACGCCCCAACTCTGTGGAACTCGCTACCCTCTGAGATCAGAGAAGCCAGCTCTCTGGACTCGTTCAAAACTAACCTTAAAACCCATTCTTATAAATGGGTTATTCAACTAAACTGAAGTGCAAGTATTCATACGTTTTCTATCATTCACTCCTGATTAAAAGGAGAAAGTAGTAAGGTGAAAGTCTGAAGGGAAATTTGTCATCTGTATTTGACCCATCCTTCAATGCCGCTGGGGCAAACTGTCAGGAGCAGTGGGCACCACACTGCAGCACCATCTGCAGATGTTGAGCTCGGCCCGGTCAGGAATAACTTAGCTAATAGCCCTGATTTTCACATAGTATTTGTAGTTAACCATACATAAAGACATGCTTTTAAGAAATCTGTAAGCTTCTGGTTATGAAAAAATATGCTATAGAAAATCATATAAAATACCAAAAACACCATGGGCAGTATTTACTTGATGGCCACATAGGCCTGATTAAAAATTGAGGGAAACAGCTTGTGTTATCTTCAGTGCGATTAAATCTCAAGCAGGGACTTTTTATCAGCCGTGTTTTTATGATGAAATAAACAGAAGTGCTCCAAACTCAAACACTTTTTCTCTGATGTAATGAGTGTTTTCTGCACATTTTTCAGAGCCTTTAGTTTTGGGATTGTCAGCGGGGTGTGAGTTATGCTAAAGAGGAAGACTGCTCCATGGGGACAGAGGACGAGCGGTTTGGGCAGATGAAAACAGTGAGCTCCTATGACAGTGTATTGATCAAAAATGCATTAATAATAGAAATGGGACCAGTAACTTCCTCTTCAAAACTATAGAATTGAGAGACCCTGCCTCTTCATAGTGGCATAGTTTGATTGTAGCAAGCAGTAGATTTTAATGTATGTGTTTTTATTGTTGAAAAGGGTCTATGTGACAATTTTGAACGCTTCATGTATGATTGTTTCAAGAAGTGGACTAAGGGAGTGTGACTTCACCCATAGCGTTCGGCTCCAGCCAAATGAAGCTCATCAAGGCTAGCAGTTATAGGTACGAAATTTTAGCAACGCTGTCAATCAAACCTGTTGCTAACACTAGCGGGAGCAACCCCGGGGAGTACGAAATTTTAGCAACGCTGTCAATCAAACCTGTTGCTAACACTAGCGGGAGCAACCTCGGGGAAAGAAGGCGCCTGATTTGTCTGTTATTAATGTTCATATCTTGATTTACGGACACAATAGTGAAAGAAAAATACCAGGATCATGTAGAGCGGGTCAATACAAACATTTTAAGACCACTGCAGCAGTTACAGAGAGAGGGGTGAGAATTTTTCAGTGTAAAGTGAATTGGAGTCGATGGAGCCGGAAGCGCGTCCACAGGTTAGATATGTTCATTTATATATACAGTCTGTATGACCCAAAGTCTGAATATTTTGAATAATCGCAACTAAGTATATGGATGTGGGCGGAGATAGGGGATAGGTGAAAACTGAAAATTTTGAACACTCAAGCCTTCAATGCAAGATAAAAGACGATTACTCAAACACACACGAATCAATTGAAATACAACTCTGGGTAAGCTAATAATGAGGGAACATTGTTATAACATGGCTAAAAGCTCCTAAAAGTTGATTTCGTTATATGCTATATAAATAAAATGGATTGGATATGTCCCCTTCAATGTCTTGCTCCCTGGCACAACAGCAGAGCCACAAACGTCTGCAGATGCTGGTGGCACACTTCCAACCTGCTGGGCTCACTGAAAAATGAATGGGAAGAGCTCACACAATGCAAACATGTGGGCTACGGTACAGTGCAGTCTTCCTATAGGAGGTTTCTTCAACAGGGAGGTATACGAAAACTAAAAGTGAACTGGCAAAGGCGCTAGTGTCTGGCAGTGGTAAAAAGGTCACAGTTACGCTAAACTAGAGCTGTGCAATGGATTGAATTTGAATCAAGAACTAGATTCAGTTTAATATAATTGTCATAGCTCAGCTGGGGTCTTGTTAGCCCCCCAAAAAAAACAGCCAAACCACTTTTGACAGTATAAAGTGATGTTTGTAATACTAATTAAATAATACTGATTTTGATTTTTGGCATGATCGAGCAGCGCTAACACATATCCTATAGAAGTCTTTGTAACAGGAGCAGAGAATGAGCAAAACTGTATAAAGCACCAACAAGTCAAACTTCACTCTCGAGATTTGAGTGTATAACATGGGGAATAATATCGAAGCGCAAATACATGAAGTCTCTTTCCAGATCTGTCCACAGCAATCATGCATAATTTGAGAAGGGGCCGGCGAAGGCAAAGCTCTTAGTGCAACACACACACACAGATGTTGGGTTTCCATGCCTCTTGGGGACATAACATTAACTTGCATTCATTTTCTGGACACCATAACCATAGTCACTATTTCCCCTAAACCCTAACCTTAAACTATCTGACCCCATATCTGAAGTTTAAATCATGCTGTTGGGAGGCAGGTCCCCATGATGTGAGTGTGTATCAGTGCTGTCACAATACTAACACTTCAAACTTGATTTCAATACTAAGAAATAGACTCAATACTCAATACCGAGTACTTTCTTTTATATTACAATATGGTCATATATCTGTGTAATCCCTCAGTCGTCCAAGTAGGTTCCACAGTGGTCCATGGGCGTATACTAGTCTATGTGTCTTATATTTGTTCTGATCCAGCTCAAGATCATTCTAAAGCTATTCAGGAAAGGTTCATTTCTGTCCTGTGAATGTGACTTTTTTAGTATCTATACCTGTTCAAATGAGTATCTAGTTTCGATACTAGTTTTAGCATCGATTAGGATCTGGTTTTTGATACTTTTGACAACCCTAGTGTGTATACGGATTTTAGTCCCCCACAGTGTGATAAATACACATCCACGTACACACACACACACACACACACACACACACACACACAAACACACAAACACACACACTAGTGGTACTTATGAACTGAATGCATCTAGTCTGAGTCTATAGACTGATTCTGTCACTAGGGATGATCATCAGGATGTGGTGATGAGTGTGTATACAGATTTTAAGTCCCCCATAGTGGGATAAATACACATCCATGTATACACACACACAGACACACACACACACACACACGCACACGCACACACACACACACACAAACTAGAGATACGTATGAACTGAATGTATCCATGCAGGGAGACTATAGACTGATTCTGTCACTGGGGATGATCATCAGGATGTGGTGATATGAGTGTGTATACAGATTTTAAGTCCCCCATAGTGAGAGAAATACACACACGCACACACACACCACACACACACACACACACACACACACACACACACACACACACACACACACACACACACACACACACACACACACTAGAGATATGTATGAACTGAATGTGTCCATGCAGCGAGACTATAGCTTTCTTGGTTCTGTCACTGGGGATGATCATCAGGATGTGGCCATGTGACCGAGCCCTAAGTCTAAACCGGGTGAGGATATAAGGTCATGTTATAGTGACACTGGAGCCCTGCAGAGCCCAGACCTCAAGTGCTCCGGTGGTTTCTGTGGTTATCTGCAGAAGCCAGCTGCCGCATACAGACGGACCGCTCAAGAACGTCCCCTCGCTCGCCCACTCTCTCTCTCTCTCTCTACTTCTCAATCAGGACTGACCAGCCGACTCCTATTAGACTAGAGTGTCCCATTTATATATTTGAGCGCGATAAAGGACTTAAAGAACCTCGCAAGCCAATGATCAAACTGGACAGAGTGAGCCGTAGTGAGTGCTGCGTGTGACGGGACGCTGGAGGGGTAGGGGGTTTGAGTTTTTGTTTTTAAGTCTTTGCTTTTGAGTTTTTGTTTTGTGAATACTGTGTTTGTTTTTATTCAATTTTCAGCTATGCAATTTTTGCAAGTTAATTTCTACAAAACAATATATTTTCACCTATTTAAATGTCAAAAACTGATAAATATAGGAATTCATTATGTTCTAATACGGCTTCTACAACTCTAAATGATTACAAAAATATTTCATTTCTCAAAAGTATTTTTCAACTCCAAGTCTTACATATGCATATTTTATTCAATATCGCTGATCTCAATTGGTATTTTAAAGGATTCTCAGATCCTGCCTCAAATGTAAAGGTCAAATAAGCAAAAAAACCTGAAGCATATGAACTTTAATAATTCCTCTCTTATTGTATATTATTACCTGAGACTGCCAAGGTGACAGCAGACAAACACATCTTCAATTATAACTTAAAAAAAAAATAGTTCATAGTTTTTTTCCATAAAAAACACTGTTCATTTGCAAATATACAGACTTTGACGTGATGTTTTATTCTTTTTATCCTGTTTATACTGCTCTTTTTTCATGCACACGGGCTACACGGGAAGTCTGCCCATGCTGCAAAAGCCAAGGGACCGGCATTCACCAGTCAAACACAGGGCCAATAATAATGCACTCTTTATATTCTATTCACTCTTTACATTCATTCACTGAGCGTTACTTATAAATGCATGTCTTTAGACTGCGGAAAGATGCAGATGATGTCATTCCACACAAGAGGATCATTATAGAGAAGCCTAAACACATTTGATAATAATGATTAAAGAGACTATAGAACATTTAACAGGAGCAAACAGCATTCTGCTTCTAGGCTGTATTAAGAACATTGTAAAGCGTTTTGAGTGCCCGTAAAGTGCTCTGAGTGCCTCGAAGGTGGAAAAGTGTTATATAAAAATGTGACCGTTTACCATTTAATTCATAAAGCATGTGACAGCATATGTTGGTCTGATTCTGTTGTTTAAAATTAGGTCGGTTTATGGCTCCAAACCACAGGAGGAAGAGGAGGGATGCGGTGTCGTGCTGAGCTGTTTATCACTTAAAGTCTGTCTGTCACTGTCAGGAAAAACATGGATAAAAACTCCAGTCTCAGGCATACATCATCCAAAAGGCGAAAGTGGGCTGTACAAAGGAGTGAGTGCCACCTACTGGTCGCAGATAGTACAACAGATCCAACAGCATAGAGAACAGCGCTGGATTCGGTGTGATTTATGAGACAAGATTTTGGAGAGTTATGTTCAGTTGCATGTATTAAGGTGACTCTGTGTGAGAGAAAACAGCCAAGTTATGCAAAGTCACTAACTGGTTTCAGTCCTGGTTTGATCTTCGTTTAAGGCCACTTTAGTCATGATGTAGATTTGGTTTGGTCCTGTTGTTCTAGTCCTGGTTTAGTTCTGGTTTGGTCCAGGTTTAGTTAGTAACAAGTTTAGTCCCAGTTTCTGATTATGTGCTTACCAACAGCACTGGTGGAAGTGATAGTGACAGTTGTAGCTATGCAGAAGTAATAACTGTAAAAACTGAAGTAATAACAAAATATATGTGTACAGCTCAACTCAAACCTCAAATGAACCCTTTATATATTCCTGCAGCAAATGAAACAGTGTCATGGGTTTTGTAACTTATTGTATTGTATATTAAAGTGAAAGCACTGTCATGGTGTGTTTGTTTTCTGTATTTGAATAGGATTTGCATCGCTGTGGGTAATCACTCCTTTAAACATAGACATAAGGCTAAGTGTAATAAAAATAAGTTTAATAAAAATGTCGATGTAAGATTAGATGTTCAAACTCTAGGACACTGTAAATGTATTAAACAGATATGTGGGCTGAGTAGCGACTGTGGTGCTATGTTGTGTTTACAGAGGTTGGCGCGAGCGAAAGGTCTGCACTGTTGCTAAATTATTCATATTTAATTTCATTTTTATGTGTTTTCTCTGCAGTTCTTTTGTTTGAGAATGGCTTTTTTGTTGGCGGTGGCTGTGGATTTTATGGCCGCTTTAAAACGCCTTCAAATAAAGCAGTGTGTTCCCTGAGTAGGCTGGGATTACCTAAGCTCTTGATGCTTCTGCAGTGGATTCCTATTAGCAGAGCTTAAAAGCTGTCATTTCAGCTAAGCCTGGGCAAATTACCTGCGCTCCACATCGGTGTGAGGGGGCTAGGGTTAGGGTTAAGTGGTGGGGGGGAAATCAAAGATATGATAAAGGAAAGGGCAGAGGAAGTATAGGATCAAAATGGAAAAATATTCACAGCACTGAACAAAAGTTGTATTGAAGTTTTTATTGTGCTTTATACATAATTTAAAAAGCCTGTTTACACCATTTTTTTCCAATTGATGTTTGAGTCACTTTATTTTACAGCAGACCAATTCTGGAAAATCAACTTTTCAGAACTTTTAACCATGTTATAGCTGTTTCTCCTCAACATTTACTCACTCAGAGTTGTTTCTGGAGTAATCTGTGCATGTTTGAGTAATTTTTAATCATTTATTCTCAAAACACCATATAGACGATCAATCCCCGTTTTCACCGCCACCGGTACACGCCCACTGCTCTGTACCTACTTCGTTCTTCAATTTTATTTTCTTAACTGGTGACATGAGCAGGATTCGGCAGCGCTGCGTAATCATTTTGGTACAGTCCACTGGTCGCTAGTGTGATCTGCAGCTATCCATCAGAGGTGCCAACTCAGTTTTGTAACGCAGAAATCAGCGGACTTGTCTCTTTTATTAAGTCGTTTTAGATGCAGATTTAAAATGTGCAAATTATAACGTAACAGATTCACGGGTGTCATAAATTATAGCTATACAGCAGACACAAGCACAATAGGTCTTCTTGGTAGACAGTAGACAGTTTTGTAATGGTAATAATAAGTTCTCACAAAATTGTCTAGCTTTTAGTTTTGTTTTTTACTCCAAGGGAAGCATTTGACTATGGGAGACCACCTCTTCTATGGTGACTATTTTTACCATCTGTTACATTTACAGAAATGTTGATAAATGAACACTGTCCCTGTTCAATAAACCAAATAAAGAGAATATACTTCCAGCCACATCCACCCAACCAACAATTTGGCCAAAAGCAGGAACAACAACATTTGCATTTCTTAGTTTGATAAGATTTTTTTTTTTTTTTTTTGAATATGTGCATTATTTCATATTTTAAGTCTAAATGATAAATCTAATGTTCCGTTCAAACAGTTACTCTGTACTTAAGTGCTATTTTCACCAAACACTTTTTACTCGCTTAGTAATTACTTGGGTCACTACTTTTTTACTTGAGTACAATTTCTGGCTCCTCTACCCAACTCTGGTTCCTGGTCCTTCTGTGATATAGGATCAGGCGTTTGGCAAGGTTCTGTTCCATTTCGCTCATGGTTAGAACTTTTATCTCTTTTCTGAAACTGATTTGCTTCTTCTTTCTACTGATCTTATTCGGCCCCGCCCACTTTTGCCTCTAAATACTAGTAAACTGCACTTTCTTTGCGGTAGCACTTCCGGTTAAGCGGGAATCCCATTCATTTCAATGGAGAATTGGGAAAAGTCAGCTAAAATATGATATAAAGTTGGGCACTTCCGGTTAAGCGGGAATCCCATTCATTTCAATGGAGAATTTGGGAAAAGTTTTGCCGCTAAAATATGATATAAAATAGGTTCATGTGTGTGAAATGTTCAATGTGTTGCACCGATTCTCTGGAGGCTTTAAAACAGCTCTGTAGTCCCTATAGAACTTAGCTGCTGTCAAGATCGGCAGCTCCATGCAAAGTAACGGCAATGGCGGCACCCACGGCAACTTCCGGAATAAGGTGAATATATTAAAATCAATCTTTTCCCCAGGACTATATAAGCGCTCATTTTGATCCAGTCAGTATTGGACTTCTCAGCTCTCATTACCATGTGATTAACCTCCTCAGAGTGATCCGGGCGGCTGAGACATGGGAAAGGTCAAGGGTCGCTGCTCAGGTAGACAGACCAGCATGACGAGGGCGGCCTATTAAAGCAAAGGCCAGCTTCTTATCTGCCCGTCTCCTCTCTCTCTCCGCGCGCACAAACACACACACCCCGCAACTCGCTCGCCCTTTTGTTCTTGCACCTATAGTCATCATTTGCCGGCAGCATGCAAGGTCAGCTTTGGTATTATTGTAAGAATAAAGTGTTGTGTTGCTCCACTCAATTAGAACAAAAAGAGGCACTTTGGAAAGCCTGCACAAAGCCAAACACCTGGTGCATGTTGGCAGACTGCAGGTGGGGATGAATTAAAGCGCTCTGCACCCAAGGAGGTAATCATGAATAAAACATAACGCTGTAGAACTTGTGGAGGCTGTAGCCGTCTTTACAACAGCAATAACTCCGACGGATGCTTGTCTCCTACTGCCAAAGAATGCAAGGAGTAAAAGTTTTTGTTTTTTTTAATACTTTTCTAAATAGTTTCGGTAGCTGGTTTAAAATCCTGTAGTGACTCATAAATGTGTGGTCTATAACTAGGCCTGTCACGATAACAAATTTTGAAGTACGATATATTGCTGAAGTTAATACAGACGATAGATGATAATATTGAAACCAAAACATAAAGCAAAATTATTGACAAAAAAGTATTCTAAATGTAAAATATTGTTACATATTGGTGAACTGTATAAATGAATCAGAAGGCAACACTTAAGTCATTAGTCTGTGTAATTTTCTATAAACTCAATCTTCTACAGCTCAAATCTTATGCAGAAAATTTAACAAAAAAAAAAAAAATCCCATTGCTACAAAGAAAAAGTCCCCACGATAAATACGAAAAATGATTGTTCCATTCATAATATACTGAACGATAAGTTGATAGAGTCATTACTGTGACCGGCCTGTCTAGAACATGTGTCATGAGAGTTTCACCACTTTCAAACTGTTAAAACAGTTGATTAAAAATATGTATAGTATAGTATAGTATAGTAGGGTATAGTATAGTATAATATAGCATAGCATAGCATAGCATAAGTTTTTATTCTGCACTCTTCTCTTTTAATGTTCATTTTATGATGATTATTTATGTTTTGATTTGTTGTATGAATTACTTTGTGTATGAATTGTGCTATACAAATAAACTTACCTTGCCTTGCCATAGCAGAGCATAGTATGGTATAGCATAGCATAGTATAGTTTAGCATAGTATAGTATAGAATAGCATAGTATAGCATAGTTTGTAAGTAAGTTTGTTTTTACTATAGTAGTTCAATGGAATAACTACAATAGGAGAGCACCATAGTCCACTAAAGCATTGACCTCAGCTCACAGGATCTGGATAGAACCAGAAATCTTGCAGTAATTTCTTTAACTTTTAAGATACAAAACCCTTGTATTGGAAAGTGAAAGGCAGTCCACAGAAAAATTATAATTTTGTACTTTGTTGACTCCTTTGGCTAGATATTTTCACTCGCTGAAATGTTGCTTGATAGAAAACTACAAATTTCCAGCTTGGCCTATTTCCATCTTGTCCTGAAATTAAATTATAGTAAAAACTACAATTGGAGTTGTTTTGTTAACAACTCACCCAACAGGCACAACATTATCAAAATAATAGCTTTGGTCAAGGTGAGTTATTGAAACTAAGATGTGGAAGGTTTCCAATCAGAGCCTTACAGCTCAAATATGGTCTAATAAAAACACACTGTTGGAAAGCACTGAAAAGGCTCAGTGACTGGTAAGACAAGTGACATTCTAACCCGAGTTCAACTTTCCATCTGTTATATTTTTGTTTACTCTGCATGACTCCTTCATTATTGTTACTTATATTGTATCTTTTGCACCAAGTACCCGTGGTGGAACATAATGAAGTAAAAGTAGTAAAGTACTATAATTAGTACACATTTTAGGTATCTGTACTTTACCTACGTAGATTTTAAAGTGGATGCTTTTTATTTTTACTGCACTACATTTGAGAGCAGATATCTGTACTTTTGAACTGGACAGAAAAGTATAAGTATTTTTCATTATTGTTTGAACTTGTTGAAAAAGGCCGAGGGGTTTGTTTTTAACATGTTCATAGTTTGATCAAACAAAAATATACAAATAAAAACAGCTAGAAAAAAGGATTGATTCAATTGTTTCTGTTGAACACAATTCAGCTCAAATATTTATCAAAATCACTACATTTGAAGCCTTATAAGACCTCAAAATCTACATGAAATACTTTTACGTTTTACTCTTTAAGTACATTTTTAAACGGTTACTTTAATTCTTTTACTTTAGTAAATTTTTTCATGTGATACTTTTACTTACTTTTTTGCTCCAGTATCTGTACTTTCACTTGTGTAACAAAATGGAGCAGTTCTTCCACCACTGCCAAGTACCAAAGCACATCCGTTGTTTGCTTATCCAGTAACACTTTATTTTAACCTTGCACATTTGTAAGTGGTTAATTTGATGTCACTAGCTCTTAACAACCCTTATTCAAAGCATATTAGGAGAATAATTAAAGTACAAAAATGTCCTAAAATCACAGTGTTACTCATTTACTTGTGTATGTGTTTCTATACATGTGTATGCGTGTGTATATATGCGTGTATGTGTGGTGTATGCTAGGCTATACATAATGTGATATTGAATTGAATTGAATGCTAATAAGCCGCAAAAAAGGACTTTACAAATAGGAGGAATGTTAGTAAATTAGCAGCAGAATTAGAGATTAATAAGGGAAGAATGCAAATAAATTAACACATAATTAACTACTTACCTGTATGCAAATGAGCAGATAGACATGTTAATGAGTGTACTATAAAATAAAGTGTTTGTTCTTTTCACTCATTGTTCATCACAATCAAACGTTCTGGTTTGGTCGTGGTTTAAGCCATGTTTAGTCCTGATGTAGACTTGGTTTGGTCCTGTTCTAGTTCTGGTTTAGTCCTGATCTAGTCCAATTTAAATTCTGGTTTGAGTCCCAATTTTTACATTGTGTTTTTGTGCAAGTGTAAACACCCCCTAAAATTATTTCTCAAAATGTTTCTGGTTTGAGCCCTGTTTAGTCCTGATGTAGACTTGGTTTGGTCCTGTTGTAGTTCTGGTTTAGTAATGATCTAGTCCCTATTTAAATTGTAGTTTGAGTTCCAATTTTGTCAGGGCATTTGTGCAATGTAGACGCACCCTAAAATTATTTCTCAAAACGTTTCGAAAGTCCACCAAGCTAACAGCTTAACGTCAGCGTATAAGCCAGGCCCGGACACGGAGCTGATTGATGGACAAACATAAGGAGGTGTGGACCTTTGAGCCCGGATAAGTCCAGTATCTGCTGCAGCCAAAACCCCGCTCTCCACGATCTAACGTGTTATCTCTCACTACATCAATCAGAGAGGGATTTTTAATTAGCCGCACAGCGAGACCGGCGCAGGGTCAGACAGGAACATCACCACGGCGACAGGGCCAAAGAGGAAAGGAGGAACAGTTTTACAAGGACAAACAACCACATAAACTACATTTAAGAGGAGCGTCATAGAGTTTGCCAAAAATAAATAGAAAAGTTGAAACACATTTTTAAGTTAATTAAATTTAGTTGAATAAAGATATAAT